>CM051276.1:20511783-20629283 GCA_027921565.1 Artemia sinica
TGAGATTGCCATTTTGATCAGTGTAGTTGATTTTCGGATAGAAGATATGTTTTTTAGGAGGACTCTCCCCCACAACTCTCAAGGTGATGGTTTTAAGTTATACCCTGGGGTCATATAAGGTTTTTATAGAAGAGGTTGTCGTAGAAACTTCAAAAAAGACTCATTTGATTGGAAATTCAAAGGGCTAGTGCCCTTTTTAATAGTCGAAAGTGATTGGAGGGCAACTAGACCCCCCCCCACACCCATCATTCCCCCAAACACATCCAATCAAAATTTTGAGATAGTCATTTTGATCAGTGTAGTTGATTTTCGGATAGAAGATATGTTTTTTAGGAGGACACTCCCCCACAACTCTCAAGGTAATGGTTTTAAGTTATACCCTTGGGGTATATAAGGTTTTTATAGAAGGCGTTGTCGTAGAAACTTCAAAAGAGGCTCATTTGATTGGAAATTCAAAGGGTTAGTGCCCTTTTTAATAGTCGAAAGTGATTTGAGGGCAACTAACCCCCCTCTCACGCCCACCTTTTCCCCAAACACATTCAATCAAAATTTTGAGACAGCCATTTTATTAAACGTAGTTTTAAGTTCTGGAAATTCGTTTTTTGAGGATGACAACTTCCCCACATCCCTCAGGGCTAGGGTTGTAAGTTATCTCCTGGGGGCAAATAAGATTTTGTACAGACAATGTTGTCATTGAAACTTTAGAAAGGGCTTATTCGATTGGAGATTTAAATGGCTAGTTCCCTTTTAATAGTCGAAAGTGATTCTAAGGCAACTGACACCCCTTCCAGGCCTACCATTTCCCCAAACAGCCATTTTGCCATTTAGCCATTTAGCCATTTAGCCATTTAGCCATTTTGTTCAATGTCAGTGAAAGTCCTGGAAATTATATGTTTGAGCAGGATACTCTCCCCACAGTGTTCAGGGGCAAGGGTTATAAGTTATGCCCTGGGGGCATATATGGTTCTTATGGAAGGAATGCTCGTATAAACTTCAGAGAGGGCTTATTTGATTGGAAATTGAGAGTTCTAGTTCACTTTATAAGCGTCAAAAGATATTGGAGGGTAATCAGCTTCCCCCCCCAAACCCTTTTTTCCTAAATGTATCCAATAAAAATTTTAAGATAGCTATTTTGTTTAAAATAGTTCAAACATCATATATGAAAAATTCTGGTGTCGACAGAACCCACTAGAACCCAGGCGCAGGTGTTGTAAGTTATACCCTGGGGGCATATATGACTCTTATGGAAGGGATGCTCTTCCATTTGATTGATAATTGAAAGTTCTAGTTCACTTTTTAAGAGTCAAAAGAGATTGGAGGGCACCTACCCCCCCCCCCCTCCACGCCCTTTTTCCCAAAACCCATCCGATAAGAACTTTGAGATAGGTTTTTTTTAAATAGTTCAATTACCATATAACGAAAATTCAGGGGTCAACACAGCCCCCCAGGGCCCAAGGGCAGGTTTTGTAAGTTATACCCAGGGGGAATATATGGTTCTTATGAAAGGGATGCTCACATAAACTTCATAGAAATTTTGAAATTTAGATAGAAATTTTGTTAAAAATAGTTCAAAGTTCTGATAACAAAAAACTCCGTTGTCGACACAGCCCCCCTGGGCCCGGGGGCAGGCGTTGTAAGTTATGCCCTGGGGCATATATTGTTCGTATGAAAGAGAAACTCGTATAAACTTCAGAGAGGACTCATTTCATTGGATATTGAAAGATCGAGCTCAGTTTTTAATAGTCAAAAGAGATCCAAGGGCAGCTAGCCTCCCCTACGCCTTCTTTTTCAAAACCCATCTGATGAAAATTTTGAGATAGACATCTTGTTAAAAATAGTTCAAAGGTCCGATAAGAAAAAACTGGTGTCAATAGAATCCCCCAGGGCACAGGGGAAGGCGTCCTAAATTATGCCCTAAGGGCAAGTATGGTTCTTATGAAAGGGATGCTCACATAAACTTCATAGAAATTTTGAAATTTAGATAGAAATTTTGTTAAAAATAGTTCAAAGTTCTGATAACAAAAAACTCCGTTGTCGACACAGCCCCCCGGGCCCGGGGGCAGGCGTTGTAAGTTATGCCCTGGGGACAAATATGGTTGTGATGGAAGGCATGCTTGTGTAAAATTCCTAGAGGGCTCATTTGACTGGAAATTGAAAGTTGTAATTCACTTTTAAAAAGTCAAAAGTGATTCGAGGGCAGCTAGCCTCCTCCCCCCACACTCCATTTATTTTTTCCCAGAGGCACTTCATATAGAAGGGGTCGTCGTACAAACTTCAAAGGGGCTCATTCGATTTTAAATCGAGAGTTCTAGTGCCTTTTTTAAGAGTCAAAAGTGATCAGAGGGTAATTGGCCCAGCCCAAGCCCCATTTTCCAAAATACATCTGATAAAAAAATTTGAGGTAGCCATTTTATTAAAAATAGTTGAAAGATCATATAACAAAAACTCCTTTACGTATGGTCATTTTGTTAAAAATAGTTTAAAGATCAGATAAGAAAAACTCCTGTGTCGACACAGCCCCCCCCCCCCCCCCCCCCCAGGGCCGGGACAGGCGTTGTAATTATTGCTCTGGGGGCAGATGTATGCACGTATAATCTTCAGAGAGGGTTCATTTGAATGGAAATTAAAATTTCTAGTTTATTTTCTCAGAGTGAAAAAAGATCAGAGGGCAACTAGCCCCTCCCGCGCTCCACGCCTTTGGGTGTATCGAATGGATAAACCCATCTGATAAAAATTTCAGGTGACCATTTTGTTATAATCAGTTCAACAATAAGATGTTAAAACTCCAGAGTCGACAAAACCCCCCAGGGCCCAGGGATAGGCATTGTAAGTTATACTCTGGGGATATATATGGTTCTTATAGAAGGTATACTCGTATAAACTTCAGAGAGGGCTCATTTGATTGAAAATAGAAAGTTTTAGTTCACTTTTAAAGAGTCAAAAGAGACCGAAGCTTAATCTAGTCCCCCTGCGCCGTTTTTCTCCAAACCCACCCGATAAAAATTTTGAGATAGCAATTTTGTTAAAATAGTTCAAACATCAGATAATAAAACTCCGATGCTGACAAAAACCCATTTTTTCACTTTGATATTGTTACTTTGATATCAGTTTTGATACTTTGATGACTATTTGATTTTTTTTTAAAGTTTGATTTTGAAATAAGGAATTTTTAAAACTTGAAATTTTTGCAGTAAAAAACGAACAAAAATTAATTAAAAAAAACCTTCAGAAAAATAAGTTTTTCAAAGAAAAGTAAAGGCCATTTTAAACTTGAGCTCAGCAGATACAAATACCTTTTAAAATTCAAACTCAAAACGACCAGAAATTAATATTAAAGAATAAATGAAACCCAAAACGAACAGAAATTAAATAAACAATCATAGCAAAAACATACTACAAGTAATAATATAAATGAATAAATTGATGTTAAAGCGAGATGGTTAGATTGAATATCATAGACATATATATCATAGAAGTTTCTATGATATATGTGTATTGTTTTTTTTTTTGTTGTTGTTGTATCTTCTTCTTCTCCATACCCGGGCACTTCGTATCGAGGGAGTTGTCGTAGAAACTTCAAAAAGGGCTCATTCGATTGGAAATTGGAGTAGCTAGTGCCATTTTTAATAGTCAAAAGTGATTAGAGGGCAACTAACCCCCTCCCACGCCCATCATTCCCCCAAACACATCCAATAAAAATTTTGAGATAGCCATTTTGTTCAGCATAGTTGATTTCCAGATAGAAAATATGTTTTCGAGGAGGACACTCCCCTACAACCCTCGGGGCAAGGGTTTTAAGTTATGCCCTGGGGGCATATTATATAAAGGGCTAGTGCCCTTTTTAATAGTCGAAAGTGATTGGAGGGCAACTAGCCCTCCCCCCCATGCCCATCATTCCCCCAAACACATCCAATCAAAATTTTGAGCTAGCCATTTTGTTCCACGCAGTTTAAAGTTCAGGAAATTATTCCTGAACTTTAAAATTTCTTTATTCCTGAACCTGTAAATTAGGTCTTTGAGGATGACAACCCCCTCAAGCCCTCAGGACAAGGGTTTTAAGTTATGTCCTGGGGGCATATAAAGTTTTTATAGAACGCTTTGTCGTAGAAACTTCAAAAAGGGCTCATTCGATTGCAAATTGAAATGGCTAGTGCCCATTTTAATAGTCAAAAGTAATTGGAAGGCGACTAGCACCCCTTTCACGCCCACCATTTTCCCAAACACATACAATCAAAATTTTGAGATAGCCATTTTGTTCCACGCAATTAAAGTTCAGGAAATTATACCTTTGAGCAGGACACTCCCCCACAGTCTTAAGGGCAAGGGTTACAAGTTTTGCCCTGGGGGCATATAAGTTTTTATTGAAATCTCTGTCGTAGAAACTTGAAAAAGTGCTGTTTCGATTTGAAATTCAAAGGTCTAGTGCCCTTTTTAATAGTCAAAAGTGATTTGAGGGCAACTAGCCCCCCTCTCTCGCCCACCTTTTCCCTAAAAACATCCAATCAAAATTTTTGGATAGCCATTTTGTTCAGTGTTGAGGGTTTCCAGATAGAGATTATGTTTTTGAGGAGGACACTCCCCCACAGCCCTCAGGGCAAGGGTTGTAAGTTATGCCCTGGGGGCATATAAGGTTTTTATAGAACGCGTCCTCGTAGAAACTTCAAAAAGGGCTCATTCGATTGCAAATTGATATGGCTAGTGCCCTTTTTAATAGTCGAAAGTGAACGGAAGGCAACTAACACCCCTTCCACGTCCACCCTTTCCCCAAACACATCCAATCAAAATTTTAGATAGCCATTTTGTTCCACGCAGTTTAAAGTTCAGGAAATTATACCTTTGAGCAGGACACTCCCCCACAGTCTTCTGGGCAAGGGTTATAAGTTAGGCCCTAGGGGTATATAAGGTTTTTATTGAGATCTTTGTCGTAGAACTTGAAAAAGGGGTCATTCGATGAGAAATTCAAAGGGCTAGTGCCCTTTGTAATAGTCAAAAGGGATTTGAGGGCAACTAACCCCCTCTCACACCCACTTTTTCCCCAAACACATCCAATCAAAATTTTTAGATAGCCATTTTATTCAAAGCAGTTGAAAGTTTTGGAAATTAGGTCTTTAAAGATGACAACCCCCCCCCCCCACACCCTCAGGGCAAGGGTTGTAAGTTATACCTTGACAGCATGTAAGGTTTTTATAGAAAGCAATGTTGTAAAAAACATCAAAAAGGGCTCATTCAATTGAAAATTGAAAGGGCTAGTGCCCAATTAATAGTCGAATTGTATTGAACGGCAACTAACCCCCACCCCCCCTCTCACGCCCACCATTTCCCCAAACACATCCAATCAAAATTTTGAGATATCTATTTTGTTCAACATAGTCGAAAGTTCTGGAAATTAGGTCTTTTAGGATGATAACCCCATCAGAGCCCTCAGTGCAAGGGCTGTAAGTTATGCCCTGGGTGCATATAAGGTTTATATAGAAAGTTTCAAAAGGGGCTCATTTGATTGGAAATTGAAATTGCCCTTTTTAATAGTCGAAAGTGAGGGGAGAATAATTAACCCCCCTCTCACGCCCACCGTTTTCCAAAACATGTTCAATCAAAGTTTAGAGATAGCCATTTTGTTCAACGTAGTTGAAAGTTCTGGAAATAATGTATTTAAGGATGACAAACTCCCCAGAGTCCCCAGGGCAAAGGTTGTAAGTTATGCCCTGGGGGCATATAAGGTTTTTAATGATAGAGTTGTCGTAAAAACTTCAAAAGGGGCTCATTCATTGGAAATTGAGAGGGCTAGTGCCCTTTTTAATAGTTGAAAGTGATTGGACGGTAACTAACCCCCTCTCACGCCCACAATTCCCCCAAGCACATCCAATCAAAATTTTCAGATCGCCATTTTGTTCAACGTAGTAGACAGTTCTGGAAATTAGGTCTGTGAGAATGACAACCCCCTCACAGCCCTCAGGACAAGGATTGTAAGTTATGCCCTGGGAGCAAGTAAGGTTATTTATAGAAAGCGATGTTGTAAAAACTTCAAAAAGGGCTCATTCAATTGAAAATTGAAAGGGCTAGTACCCTTTTAATAGTAGAACAGGATTGAAGGGCAACTAACCCCCCTCTCACGACCACAATTTCCCCAAGCACATCCAATCAAAATTTTGAGATATCCATTTTGTTTAACGTAGACGAAATTTCTGAAAATTAGGTCTTTTAGGATGATAGCCTCCTCAGAGCCCTCAGTGCGAGGGTTGTAAGTTATGCCCCGGGGGTATATGAGGTTTATATATAAACGTGTTGTAAAAATTTCAAAAAGGGCTCATTTGATTGGAAATTGAAATTGCCCTTTTTAATAGTCGAAAGTGAGTGGAGAGTAGTTGACCCCTCCCCCTTAAACCAACCTTTTCCCCAAATACATCCAATCAAACTTTTTAGATAGCCATATTGTTCAACGTAGCTGAAAGTTTTGAAATTAGGTCTTCAAGAATGACAACCCTCCCCTCCCCCCACAGGCCTCAGGGCAAGGGTTGTAAGTTATGCCCTTGGGGCATATAAGGTTGTTATTGAAAGCGTTGTTGAAGAAACTTCAAAAGGGCTCATTCAATTGGAAATTGAAAGGGCTAGTGCCCTTTTTAATAGTCGAAAGTGATTGGAGGGTATTTAACCCCCCTCTCACGCCCACCTTTCCTCCAAACACATCCAATCAAACTTTTTAGATAGCCATTTTGTTCAACGTTGTAGAAAGTTCTGGAAATTAGGTCTTTGAGAATGACACCCCAGCACCCCTCTGGGCAAGGGTTGTAAGTTATGCCCTGGGGGCATATAAGATTTTTATTGAAAGTTTTGTCGTAGAAATTTCAAAAGGGCTCATTTGATTGGAAATTGAAAGGGCTAGTGCCATTTTTAATAGTTGAAAGTGATTGGAGAGCGACTACCGCCCCTCTCAGGCCCATCATTTCCCCGAACACATCGAATCAAAATTTAGAGATAGCCATTTTGTTTAACGTACTTGAAAGTTCTGGAAATTAGGTCTTAGAGGATGACAACCATCCTAACAGCCCTTAGGGTAAGGGTTGAAATTTATTACAACCTTAGGGTTGGGTGTCTGTTCGTATCTTGTACAGTAAACTCCAAAAGGTTAGTTTTTTGTTTTTTTTTTCTTTTTTGTTTAGCACTGAGAACGACGTGGCCGAGGTCCTTCTCGAAATATTTGCTTGATTTCGGTGTTCACGTTTTTGCCACTGGCTGACAAAATCCTCGTTTTCTCACCCTTTTTTGGTTTTATTTTTCATTTATTATTTTCTTTCCTCTCTTAACTTCATATGTTGTAATTTATGCCCTGCGGGCATATAAGGTGTTTATAGAAAGCGTTGTCGTTTCAAAAAGGGCTCATTCGATTGGAAATCGAAAGGCCTAATGCCCTTTTTAATAGTCGGAAGTGATTGAAAGGCTTGACATTTTTATAGTAAAGATTGATGTGGGTATAATGTATTATTTTTTGTTGTTGTTGTTGTTTAGACCAGGGCACTTAGTATTGAGGGAATTGTCGTGGGAATATCGAAAACTCAGTTTTACTACTGATGACGGTCCCTGTATATGTAACCGAAATATCTGGTATTTTTGTGAATTTCTATGCACTATGTATTAAAAAGGATTTTATCCCTATTTTGAACTTTTATTTTATTCAATGAAAATTTAGTGTCCAAAGGGAATTTGATATAGCCAGCAAAACGATAATCCGATTATGAAAATAAACAGAAAATGAAAGTCCACAGGGAAATTTCACAGCTTTAGCAGGGTTATATCCGAAAAAATTTTGGTGTTAACACAACGAAGTCTGAATCAATACTGAGAAACCGAAAACCCTTACAATAAGTATGAGACATAGTAAGAAGGGCTTACCTAACCCCATTTACCTCTATGAGAGGCACTGTAAGCAATAAAATTATACTTTATTATAGAAAAAGTACTTTAGAAATTAAACCAAGAAACTGAAAGCCCTTACAGTAAGTATGAAACACAGTGCGAAGAGCTTACCTAACCCCATTTACCTCTATGACAGGCACTGTCAGCAATAAAAATATTGCTGGTCTCCAAAATTCTCTATGGAGTTCTTTACTTTTCTTTGAAAAACTTATTTTGTGGAAAAACTTTTTTTTAATTAATGAATATCAAGCTTAAACGAAAGAATATTTTCCTATTGAAGTATAAACGAAACTTAAAACGAACAGAAATTAAATAAACAATCAATGCAAACAAACATACAATAGATATTAATGTAAATTAAAAAAATAATCTGAAAACGATTGAAACTTAAATGACTGCAAATCAAGCTTGAAACGAACAAAAATCACCACAAACAAGAGTTTGGGTATGACCTCCTTCTCTCACTGTAAAAGTCTAAAACCTACTTCGTCATTGGCGCTTTACTGAAAACTGTATGCGTCTTGAACAGTCTTGGAAAGTATAAACAACATCAAATTGAATATTTGATGTACAATGATATTAATTATTGAAAGATCCATCAGTTCAAGAATTTAGTTCAATGTAATTGTATTTTTATTTTCAATACTGTAAGAACTGGAAAAGAAATATTTGTAAAATAATCCGTTTTCAGTTAAGCGCCAATGACGCAGTAGGCTTTAGGTTTTTATTTACAGTTAGGAAAGGAGGCAGAATCGAAACACTTGTTTGTAGGGAAAATATATTCGTCTTTAACAACTTTAAAAAGAGCTAGTAAATTAAACTGAATATTTGATGTATAATGATATTAATTGCTGAAAGATCATCAGTTCAAAACGTTACTATAATTTTAATGTTTATTTTCGATATTAAATACAAAAGAGAACATTTGTCATAAAATTGGTTTTCAGTAAAGTTCCAAGTGATGCGAAATATAACACAATACTCTATCATTGTCATACTCATATAAAGGCGGCATCGGCTGAACGACTGATAAGAACTATTCGACTCTTAATTTCAAGGTATCGTACATTGAAATATACGGCTGCATTTATTCATGATTTAGATAAAATCATGATGATTAATAATCAACGTCCTCATCTATCCTTGTTCAATACTGGCCCTCAGGAAGTTCAACATAGCGAGAGCAAATATTTCCTTAAACAATATTCTAATGAAAAGGCAGGAAAGAAAAAATTTAATGTTGGTGATACTGTTCGAATCAATCGTACAAGAAATATTTTTGAAAAGGGAAATTACTTGTGGTCTACTGAACTTTTTAAAGTATCAAAAATCCTAGATACTAAACCTATAACATATCGTCTTCGTGATATGAAAGATGAAGAGATTCTTGGCGGTTTTTATGATTATGAATTACAGAAAGTTGGAAATAGTGGAATGTATCAAATTGAAAAGGTATTAAAGACTCAGCGAACAGTTGCTTGTTCGCTGGCAAGGATACAACTCTGATTTTGATTCGTGGTTACCCGCTGAAGACGTTTATAATGTCTGAAGGTTTTTATGTGACATTCATGTCCATTGTTTCTGGTCCTCTTTTTGACGATTCAAATAAAACGAGCGATTTTTGGACAAATTTTCCCCGGCCATTAAATTTGAGGGAAGGTATGAAGTTGCTCTTGTAGATTGTATTCTTAAAAATACATATGATATCCTAAGAAAGGATCGTACATATGACATAAAAATTAGACCCCAAGATTGTCCAATTGTTAGCGATCAATATGTGATTGAAAATATGAATTCATTTGAATACCCCTTTGCTACATTATCATATAAGGAGTTTGGGACTAAACGAATTGTGTCGTGCAATCAACAAAAAAATTTCATATCGTAAAAATGGTGCCTTTCAATTCAATTATTGAAAGGAATAGGGTAAAATCTACATTAGTTCGCCCATTGACAATGAAAAGGTTGTTCTCAATGATGATCTAAGAGAAGTGCTTGGTTCTAAACATAATGTAATCAACGGCAAAAGTGCAAGAAGCGCTAGTGGCATGAATCGTGTCATTTTCGCAGAGTATCCACCCGCCTTCTCTTCGGACAGTTGTATATTTCTTTATGCTTCCTTTGTCGGGAGATCAAGAGTTGGTAATACCAATGTCCCCCTCCTACGTGTTCTTGAACGAAAAACCTCTAATGACCATATTCTTCACTACAATATAAAGCACCTTCAATACGTTCCAGTCTACGCTTCGTATTTGGAGCTTTGTCAGTTAACATTAAGAAGCGAATTGGGTGATCCACTAGCAATAACAAAAGGTTTGGCTGTGATTACATGTCATTTTCGACCCATTCAGTGAAATGGCTAATAGAACTCAGTTTGTATGTCCTGATATTGATTTCTATATTGCTACTCTTGGACCACGCCAGTTGGGACATGGAATGGACTATTACATGGGTCGTTCGTCAATGTCCGGTTACGGTCTCGGCAGTGGGTTTGCTAAGCTTTTTCGTTCTGCACTACCCGAGGCTAGAAAATATATTGCACCGGTTGCAGCAGATTTTGCGTCCTCTACATTACATGTTTTGGGCTCTGGGAAAGATATTCAAGAAAGTGTTTCGCCAAATCTCAGTTCGAGCGCGTGAACCCTAGGCGTGCGTTTGAAGCAACGGGGAAAAGAATTAAAAAGAAGGATAAAGACCCCATCACTCATCAGTCGCAAGTCTGCCGGTAAGCGTAAAGCATCACAGAAAGTAAAAAGATCCAAAAAGGATTTATTTTCCTAAGATGGCATATCTACCACATAAAGATTCTCACCCTTCAGTCACCTCATCTCTAAATCTTTTCAATGCGGAAAATGTAGATGTCAGTGTAAAACATGGATACTATGAACAATTTTACCCGCAACAACCGCTCTCTGAAAATGTCCATTTTCAAATTTATTCTACTGAAGACTACTTTATCGATTTGAATTCGACATTTATAGATTTAAATGTCATTGTTAAATAATCCAAAAATGAAAAACCAAGTGCCGCTGATGGGTTATCTTACGAAAATTATGTATTACATAATTTATTTCGACAAATAAGCGTCCACATAAACGGAACATTGGTGAGCAGGAACAATAATCTTTCAAATTATGTAAGTTATATACAATTCATGTTGATGACACCAAATGTCCTATAAGCAGTTGAGGGGTATGACTATTGGATATGAATATAAAACAAATACTGATACTACCAATATTCTTAGAGAGGCGACAGCTAAAGATTTACATTTAGTTTGGAAACTAAATCATGAAATATCTAGTATACCTCAATGGTTGCCTCCCAATGTAAAGATTGATATAAAGCTACAACTCGCGCCATCCAATTATATTATACGAAAAGTACTGGACGCTGCACCCGATGTAACAGTCTCTCTCAACTCGGCAATACTTCATGTGTGAAAAACAACAAGTTATGAGTTCTGTGACTTTGGCAATTGAAAAATTAAGAGCAGCTAGAAATAATATCAAATTGCTCGTGCCTCATACAATCACGAATCAGCGTCATATTGCTACAGGTACGCGTACCTATACCGATTCGTCACTTATCAATGGCGAAATTCCTTCAAAATTGGCATTGGCTTTTGTAAAAAGTAATAGCGCTGTTGGATCATCGACAGATTCCCCGCATAAATTTGAATTATCTGGGCTCTCATCTCTTGTATGTAACGTAAATGGAATGCCGCTCTACAATTTATCCTTTGATAAATCCTATAGGACCCTCTATGAATTGACAATGCAATCACTATATCGAGATTCTTAATTGTTCGAAAATGGTATAAGTGAAGAAATGTTTGCGAAAACGCATGGCATCATTGTTTTAGATTTGTCTGGTACCCAAGATATGAGTATTGTCCGGATGGGAATTGTGCGAATAGAGGGTATCTTTGCCAAATCATTGGAGGAAAGCTTTGCATTAATCTCACTAAATCAATTTGGCACTTATTGGGAAATTACCCCTGACGACAGTGTTTTATTAGACTTGGCGTCATGAACACGGAAAAAATAATTGATGTATTTAACATGGACCCCTATATGTCCAAATATAAATCTTATTGCATATCTTCGGATTTCCTGGAGCATATTCAACATGTTGATAATACCCTTATTATTGTTAGTAGCTGTCCATCGAGCGTTATGGTTATGCATCTTTCAGACAAGAAGCAATATTGAATTTTTTGATCCGTTTGGCTTGATGTATACATTCTACACACCTCATATTAAAAATTTTCTTGAGCAGAGCGGAAAATCGTTATTCAAAATCAGAAGCGGGTACAAGATTTATCAACGAAAAGCTGTGGTTTTCATGCCGTACTATATTTTATTTTTTGATGTCATGGACATACTTACATGGAATTTATCAAGATTTATGGTGACAATCCTCGCTTGAACGAGTTTCTAGTTTAAAATACTCTGTCTTACCTTTATAATATAAATTTCAGTGCCCTAAAAGTGAAATGCTTTAAAAATATACGTAAATTTGTTTATTAGTAAAATTTTGTACAAAACACTGTGTCCTTTAAATTTCTTCTTCTACGTATAGGTAATCATCAGAAACGATAAGTGGTGGCAGCTCGTCAGGATTCAACTTGCATTCATCTTGACGTCCAAAGTCAGGGTCATATTTTCTACAATATAGGATAACTTCATTTTTATTAAATCTCTTTATAAAGTCTATAATACTACACTGATTCAAATGATAAAATTCACGTGGTTCAATTTGCTTATTTGAAGCAATGTCACATACAAAATTCTCATATAAAGAATCACTTTCTGTAACAGCCAAATAAAAGTCCCTAGGCTTATGATCAAAGTAGCCAGTATCTTCACAGCGATGTCGTAAAAACCAGACTCTTTTATTATTCCAGCAATTGAAGCGCAGACCAGGTTCTTCTTCCCAAAATAATTTAAAGGCGCGACGATTTTCCCATTGATCGCATTTACCATAGTGACAATTGGAGCATAAGAATCCTGTATTATGAGACTCACAAATCTCTTCAAGACAAGAAATACAGCCTTTAATTTGCACTGCATATCCCTTATGCAATTTACACGGATGGCATAATTTACACTTTTCATTATAGTCATCAGCAAAAGTACAATTCTTACAGGATGATAAGCTGCCCAAAGTATACAAGCATAATGGACATGTATGAAACATTTTTTTGATGTTGACTGGTCCACTTCCAAAAACAAACTGACCCTCAAATAAGAAAAATGTCTCCTAGGAGCGTTACAAAATGGTCGTCTATGTAGTAGTTAAGAGCAAAACCACAATATCATTTTGTCTTGTCTCAATCAATATATCTATAAATTGAGTAAAATCTCGGGGACCACGACGACAAAGTTTCATACAATATTCCAAAGAAGGGGAACCGGTTCCCATTATATCGTTAAATATTTCTTCAGAAAATATCTTTCTTTGAAGAGATAATTCCAGAAAGTCATCATCTAAAACTAACCACTTTTCCAATTTTACTAGAGTCCGCATGATTTTCTGTTTCTCAAATCTATCCATTTTAATGCTCTCACTGCCAAATACAGACTGTTTTCTATAAATTGTTCTGTTCAATATATTTCGCCAGCGCATTTAATCCATCTTGTAGTCTCTGTATATGCACTATATTCACCTTATCCGCGAAGCACAATTGTTCTTCCGACTTGAATTTGCTTAATGTTATGACATATCGATTATACATCTTGACCCATTCTAGGGTTAGTCGAGAACCCCTTGTAATTTCTACCGCCACCTTAGGCACTCTAGGTCCCGTCTGATCAACACTTTCAATATTCAATAGTGTATAAGCATCCATATTGACTGTCCCACTTCCAGAAAGAAACTGATCCTCGATCAATAGTTTCAACCATCCGGGAACGTGTCTGGACATGATTTTGCCTAGAAACACATTTTTGCCTAGTATTTGGAAAAGGGTGTGTCACATGACGTCAGAGGGCTGCCATAGATAAACAAAGAGGTGTGTCACCTAACCTAACCATTGAACTCTTGCAAAGGACACGCCAAATCTTGCCAAAATGGAAATCTTACCAGGGGTGGGAATTTTGCTAAGGGTGTTGTGAAGTCAGAGGGCATGTTGTAGAAATTCAATGAAAAAGGGAGGGCATGTTGCAGAAACTGAGGAGGGCATGTTGCACAAAGCAGAGTGGCCCCACTACTGTGATACCAGTTTATTTTTCATATTTTTTATTTTGTTTTATATAGTTTCTTTTATTTTTCATGCTATATTATCGATACCAGTTAGACTTTCATTCTGAACCTCTAGTCTTAACCATGACACGCAAGGCCGTACCCAGGATTTTTTTCGGAGGGGATTTTACTCAAAGATTTTTTTCGGGGGGGGGGGGGAGGGTTTACACAAAAAACCTCAAAAAATGCATACAAAATTTGTTTATATTTATTTTTGTTACGTTTTTACGAGTCAAAAAATATTTTGGGGGGAAGGGTTCAAACCTCTAATCCCCACCCCCCTCTGGGTACGGTCTTGATGATACAGCAGTTAGACAGTCGACGCTTCAGTGTTTTTTTTGTTTGTCTTTTTTTTTATCAATAAGCTTTATGCCTTTATTATTTATTAAGCTGAAAACTCGAGTTTGTGGGAATATATTGTTGCTCCATTGCAAACCAAGCCTCCCCTTTTGATAATAAGAACAGAGATTCTGCTCAGCCTAAGTCGTACTCACAGTGAATATGCAACAGAACGGTCAGTACCATAAAATGAACCACCGTTATGTGTGCAAGCTCACCCCCGAATGCGGTGGGGGGATTGCGTAAGGAAAGATTTAAAAGAAAAGGGAACTTTTGGGAGGGCATATATAGGGAAGCTTGGAATAGATTGGAGTGGAGTAAGAGTACGCGTAGCTGTGTTGGCCTCTGGTGGTTTGTTGTTGCAGTGAGTTGTTAGTAGTAGTAGTAGCGGCTATATGTGCAAGAAGTGGTTGTATCTTCACTCAAAACTCAATATACATGAGGAAGTAAGTCCATGAATAAATCAGGCCGTTCTGAGGTAGAGTCAATATTACTACTCGAATGGGCTGATGATATCTAGTTTTATCCATTATTATAAAGGCCCGCAAGATTTTGCTAGGGAGTAAAAAGATCCTTGGTCATAAGGAAATGCATATTAATGAGATTGAAGTTAGTTAATTCAGGTTTCTCACCTGTTTATTCTCATTGTGTTACTATTATTGAGAGTGTGCTACTATAATTGAAAATTTTAGTATCTTGGCTACGTATTAATGACTTTTTTTTAACAATTGATCAAACTTCTAAAAACAATCGATTAAAGCCTTAGCAATTTTCTTGTTAGATTTCTAAAAGCTAAATACTACTTTGAATAGATTGTTTGTCGTGTTGTTTCTGTTAATTCAAGGATGTTTTAAATTCCTCCGCCCTTATTTAAGATTGTCTTAGCGATCAATTTTGCGAATTTTAAGCGATTAATAACGATTTTCTGATGAATTTTCTAACAGTTGAAAAGTGTTTTGAGGAGATTGTTTGACTATTACTACTATTATTGAGTTACTAATATTGTTACTATTATACTGCAAGTTAGTTCATTGCAATATATTAGTCGCTTTCACGATAGCGAACGGGAGGTAGTAATTTTTATCCATGGTTGTGGTGTACACAACAACCTAGGTAAGAAAACTAACAAATTGGCCAAGCCACTTGAGGTGTTCTTGGTGTTTTGCTGGTACTGCTAACCAAAGATGCGTTCTTTACTCCTTATAGGAGCAATTTTCTGCAAGTTGTTTTTTTTTTGGCAAGAAAACTTTTTTCAGGCTTTTGTACCGTGCCTTAGAAATCTTTTGGCATGCCTGGTTTGGTATAAATCTTTCAATTTGCCTTTTTGCCGACCCACTCATATTTTTGGTGCCAAAAAAGTAGATAAAATGTAAATTATTCACCCAAAACGCTACAGAGAATTACAGGGAAGTTAAATTCGTGTTCTGTAGCTAAAGAAACATTCAGGATTGTAGAAGAGATCAGTTTGGTAGACTAAAAAGCATACGAATTATTAATGCTTAAATGGGGGTTAGTTGAGGAGTATATAGATAAAAAAAACTCCCGGCATGCACGGTATGAAAAGAAAATGACTTTTCTTTTGATAATAGGAACTTTTCACCCTTCATAAATAGATGTCATTATAGATAATAAGACATCTTAACCATGCGTAATAGCGTTGACATCACGGCAAATAAAAATGCTTAAATGGGGTTAAATTGAGGAGTATATAGATAAAAAAAACTCCCAGCATGCATGGTATGAAAAGAAAATGACTTTTCTTTTGATAATAGGAATTTTCACAACTCATAAATAGATATTATTATAGATAATAAAACACCTTGACCATGCGTAATAGCTATGACGTCATGGCAAATAAAAATAAAACCAGTTAAAATATAGAAATGTAACTATTCTAAATATAAAGAGCCTCTCCTTAATAAATTTATGCGCCCTTGAATGACCCTCCTTCAGTACTAAATGAACCTGAGATAACATTTCTATTAAGAAAAAGGGAGTAAAATCGAATATAAAAAGCAGCACTGACGAAATAAAACAAAAGTCTTCACATTTATGGCCTTGACAGAACTAGGAGAAGACACAGGAGGTATTTCCTTTGAAGACACAATTCTTTTGTTTTTGTACAGACACCCGGGATCATATTGTACTTTGTAATTGATGTTAGGATCAATTTTGAGTGTTTCAAACATTTCTTGTGCATACTCGAAGTTTAAACTCAATATTAGGCATTTATTGTCCTTATCTTCCAGTCTAACATGTAAAACTTTACCAAATGGTCCAGAAATCTTGTAAACTCTATCAACATTATCGAACTTGGGTAAACCTAGACAGCCTATTGTAATAACTTTGTTATTAAAATGCAGCAATGCAACATGTAAGAAATTCTAAAGACAGTGAATTCTACATGATAAATAATTGGAAATTTTGACTATATATCCAACAGCCGTCCTCAGCAAAACAAAATTAGAGGAAGTAGAATAACGATAAAATTCAAATTGCCAGCGACGCAGCTCTAGTACCCGAAACACTACAAATTGAATTTTTATATCAATAGATATATCAAAAGAATTAGCTTATTATGTTGATTTCAAATATATATGATTTATCAAGTTTCTTGTCAAAAGCTAAGAGTCTGAGAAATTTTGTATGATTTTCGGAGAAAAAGGTTAAACACCCCCTAAGCATCAAGGAATAGTAATGAAAATCACATCATCAGATTCCTCCGATAGAAGTTCCAAGCTCCCATCTGCAAAATGTGGGAATTTTGTACTTTTTTGCCAGAAGAAAGATCACAGATGCGTGTTTATTTGTTTCTTTTTTTCCCCAGGGGTGACCGCATCGAATCAATAGTCCTAAAACATCGTTAAAGGACTCATTCGAACGGTCATCAAAATTTCTAGTGGCACTAAAGTTTGAATTATGTCCCAATTCTTTAACAACGTCTCCCGAAACACTGTTCGTTTAATTAGAACAATACGAAGCTTTTTTTTAAAGTTCTAAAAAACTAGCGTGAAGAGCGAGGTTTTAAGGAGTAGCAACCCCCATCATATACGCAATAATTTCTTTTCGTTTTAAGTTTTAATGCTGCTACTTACTTTCAGTTGAAAAAACTTGTTTTTTTATTTAATTTCTATACAAAACTGTTACTTCCTTTGTTGGCTGGCATGATTTTTTGGCGCCTTTCTCATCATCTTTGGCTTCATAGCGCAAAAAATGTATTTTGAAAAAGAATATCATTAACTTTGTATAGAACTTAGGGCTATATCTTGGCTCCTAGGGGGGAGGACGCAATAGTCACGTTAGTGACCATGGGTAATAGATCGGTGCAATGCATGTTCTTTTGTTGCTACAGTGATGGATTCAAAAGAGGCCGTGCACAATCGTGCTAATAACTAAAGCTCCCCCCCCCCTCAAAAAATTACCAGGGGCTTGTTCAATATTTGAGGGCCACTTAGAGTCATACAGCTTACTCGCATTATCTCCCGATCAAGCATTTAGTCAACAAACTAATAATACAATCAAGGAAGAAATCACCCTAAGGGGTGAATCTATTAGTGAGCGGGTTGTAAATGGGCGTGTTTCAAATTCGCCTGGTTTGTGTCTTCAATGTTAAGAATTTAAGTAGATTAACCTTAAGTGACCAAAATGACTGATGGGTAGCTAGCCCCATTCTCATCCTCCCTTTTTCCTCAAAGTCGTTAGATAAAAAATTCTGAGATAGCCATTTTGATCGGCATAGTGGAAAAGATCAGTAACTGTGCCTTCGGGGATAACATGACGCTCCATAGCCCCTAGGGAAAGCTCTGTAAGTCGTGAAATTTCCTCTTTGTTTACGCATAGTATTATTTGTTATGGGTAAGAATACAGATATTCTTCGGGCGAGGGGGGGAATTTTTTCGGGGGAGGGGGGGATTTTCCTCGAATACAACTTTCCGTGGGGAGGGAAATTTACGGTGGTGAACTTTCCAAGAGAAATTTTGCACTGGGGGATTTGACAGAATTCCTATACGAAATTCTTTTTAGTTGTCTTACTTTCTCTTTGCCAACTCAATTTTGCATTTGGAGATGCCCTGGGGAGATTATCCGGGGGCTATTTTCAATGTATTTGGATTTCCGAGAAAAAATCTCCACGAAAGATGGGATTTCCGGAGTGATTGTTAAAACGATTAGAAATTAAAAGTCTTTTTCAAATGAAATTATGACAAGGAAAAAGACTTTACGGGGGCAGGGATTTCCAGCGAGGCTTGAATTGTCCGGAGAGAATTTCACGGGGGGGGGGGGGGGGTATTTTACGTGGAAAGACATCTCCACGGAGCAGTTCCTCGTGATGGGAGGGAATTTTTCATGCAAGGTGAGCCAGATTTTCCGGCATTATTTGCAAAAAAGATCAGAAATTAAATCTAAAAAAAAAGATTTTTAACTGAAAGTAAGGAGCAACATTAAAACTCAAAACGAACAGAAATAATTCCATATATTAAGAGGTTTTCCCCTCCTCAATATCTTGTTCTTCACGCTAAAGTTTGACTGCTTGTCCCATTTTTTTTTAAGAAAGGTTCCTGAAACACAAGGACTGTTTAATTAGAATATTAAACTTTTTTCTTTTTTTGAGTGCAAAGATACTTAGCGTAAAGAGCAAGGTATTGAAGAGCGAGGCAACCCTTTCATATACGGAATAATTTCTGTTTCTTTTGAGTTTTAATGTTGCTCCTTACTTTCAGTTAAAAATAATGTTTCTTTATGTAATGATGAAAAAGCAGTGTTGTATTTACGTTTGTTCACTAAAAGTAAAGTTTTCTTATCTGCCATTTTAGAGCTTATTACCGAGATCCAAATCACTCATTTCCTTCCCAACGATTTCATAATAATTTATGCTTATTTCCGTGCTCCTTGCTTGAACAGTTAATTTGTTTAGAAGAAGACTTTAAACTTACCTCTAGATATTGAAGATAAGAACGAAGAACAACTTTCTTGGGAAGAACCTTGATGTTTAAGCCTAAAACGCGGAACTTGAGCTCTTGTGGTCTTCCAAGGAGGTGGATAATCGGTTTGGCATGGTAGATCATCACGAGATCTTGCTGGTTGCTTATCCTCATCTGGTGTCATACAAGCTGACGCTGGAGACCTTTGCTCGTTTGAGCTGTGTGATCGAAACGATTCAGGGGGTGGGGATGTGGCTTCACGAATGGCGTGACTTCTTATAAGAAGCTTTGATTTAGAAGATTGCTAAAAAAAATATAGCAGCATAAAAGTACTTGTAAATTAATTTTATGCGTGAAAGCTTGGGGGGATGTTGAACAAAATCAAACGACACTATGTGCATGCTGATTGTTAAAAAGATGCAACAGCAATATCTCAGGATCAGCTCAGGGCATTAAGTTGACATTTTCAGGGCACGTTGAACAGTTCTTAAACCTTCAAAGAATGCTGAGGGGAATATTAAACTAAATTAAAATACACTATATGCATATTCAGGTTATCAAAAGTTATATTTATAGTAAATTCCCTCCTATGTGAGGATAGAAAATACAAATTGCCTTCCTTAATTCTCCTTTTAAACGAGAATCTAGATGAATGTCTCTCAAACTTCTTCTAATCACTGCACCCTTCGAACAAAATTTGACCCCCCCCCCCGTTAGCTATATAACGATACATTGTAAATTTGCAAGATGTATTACACACAAGAGTTTTAGTCTACAAAAATATTTTTTAATAAACCCAAATTTTACTCCGAACTTCTAATGAGATTAACCTGGATGATGCAAACTTTTAAATAGATTTGTATGAAATACTTATTTAAATTCTATACCAATAGCAAAAATTAACGAAAGTATAAATCCACAATTACTTCTTGCTATCAAAAATGCGATTACTGATGCGATTACAATCTATCTATAATGTGTGCGACATTTTGTGTAATTAAGTGAGTTAGTTTTATAGTATTATGTGCTTTATTATGTTAGTTTTTTTTTTCATACGATCTTTATGTTTTTTTTCATTATTATTATTATTATGTACCATGTTTTTTATGTTTGTCATTATCATGTGTTATTGTTTTGTGTCAAGCGGCTTTTGTTGCAATAAATATCTATCTGTATGTACTCTTCCCATCTTCTCACTTTTCCCATCACCATGGGAAACATGGTTTAGGGCAAAGGCAGGGATTTTTACATCTTATTCATGTCCAAACATGCAAGAATCTTCAATCTGCATTATTGGAGGGTTAATGTAGTGCTCTTCTCCCCCAACAAAACTTCCGGCAGAAATTGATTTGTATTTTCTTTCTATTCTAAGCATAAATTTAACAAAATCAGTCCAAAAATCGGCTGACCCTTTCGGCTCCTCCTTTAAGTATTAGAGCTCATTTCTCCCTTTATTCAAAATGCCGAAGATTCAAAACACGGATTAAAAGATAATTTCCCAAAAAATCTTGTACATATAGCCTATACACGTTTAACATCACATACCGAAGTAACTCTACATCTTCCCAAAAGGGTTTTCGACATTAAGCCATCATACCACCTTGTTAGAGACAGCCACAACCTGTCATTGATGTTGTCTGTCAAAACGAAAAATTTGGCGAGAGATCAAGTATTTTGCACCAGAAAGTCCGAAGTGCGTTCAAAACATGAGCTAAAACTGTAACATATTAGATTTTTCTGCCCCTGGAGAGCCTTAACAGACCGGAAAATGTGTTTCTGGATAAGATAATCAAGTTTAAAGGGGAAATCAGAATGAAGAAACTTTCTCAAGTCTGAGCTGTCAATACCAGACCATAATGGTTACTATTTCAAAAGACCAAAATTGAGTCGGCCTAAAAAAAAAAAAAAAAAAAAAAAAAAAAAAAAAAAAAAAAAAAAAAAAAAAAAAATAGTAATGACAATAATATAATGGAAACAGAAGATACAGCAAGGAGGGGCGCTTTCCGCCTCACATGGCAACAGAAACTCAGAAGGTTAAGTTACAATTTGTTTCATCGTAAGCTCCCTACACTCAGTGCCGAAGAAGCAGAAGAAGATACCATTTACAGTAGCAGAAATAATAACGACAAACACAAGTTCAGTAATGATAAAAGTGGTTGCTATAATAGTTATAGAAAAGAAACTGACATTTTCCTGTTTTTTTGTGGGAGTGGAAGTTAAGAGGTTAAAAAAGGAAAGTGACACAATTTTCTTAGGAAATGACGATAGAAACCATCAAAATTCAAGATTTCGTGGTTATCGTGCCTGAACGTCAAAGGTGAGGTAATAAAAAGAGTCAAGGTGCCAAATGCTTAGAATAGGTGCCATTGGAAACTTCAGAAACTCCAGGTGCCTTTGGCACCTAACTATATACAGGGAAAATTTCTTACTGGGCAATGTGATCAAACATAAGGCGAAGTACGGCACATAAAAGCTTGATCACGTCTGAGTTGTCAATCTCTGCCTATAACGGTGCTATTTCTAAAGATCAAACTAAGTCAGTAAAAAAAAAAAAAATCCTGTTTCTATCAACATACTCCGGAATTAGGGGATAAAACACATTTATTACCGTCACCGGAATTCTTCTAATCTCCTCAGGTGTTTGCAGCTTCAGATCAAATGTCTGCAACTTCATGAAATTATAGTCGTGTTTTTTTTTTCAATTTTAAACTGAGCTTTTTGATTCCTTTCATAATTTATTCGATTTTTCTTTTTCTTACCATGATTACTTCTATCCAGAGTTAAGCCAATTTCTAATTTAAGTCATTCTTAACAAACAAACGGCTTCAACCTTACTTCTTATTTAAGTAAATAAAGTTTATTTTTTTAAATAAAAGTAAAGAGCAACATTAAAATTTATGACAAAAAGAAATTATCCTGTATATTAGGGGACTGCCCTCTCCTCAACCCTAGCTCTTTACACTGAAGGTTTATAGCGCTTTACTGAAAGTATTTATGAGTGCAAGAGTTTTATTTACCGATTGCCTTCAAACACCTTTTTGTGACTGAGCAGTCGGTCTTAAAGCATTGGGTACAAAAAGTCGAACTTGGGACAAAGACCTAAGTTTGAAAAGAAGGCAGTTTTAAGTTTTAAATGCGTGTTTTATTTTTATTCGAAAAACGTATTTTTTATCTAATATCTTTTTGTTTTAATACTAGGGTTGTCCTAAGTATGGCGAGGGCCATCTTCCACTTCAAACACTTTACATCAAAGTCCTTACATCAAAGTTTTGACTTTTGCTAAGTTTGACTGCTTCTAGAAAAAGAGTTCATTTACTGTATCTGCTTCCATTTTCATTTTATTTTTATTTGAAAAAAAACACCTTTTATTTAATGTCTGTTCGTTTTAATACCATAACCAGGGCTGTCCTAAATATGGGGAGGGCTTTCTGCCCCTTCAAACACTTTACATCAAATTCTTTAAATCAAAGTTTGAATATTGCAAAGTTTGACTGCTTCTAGAAAAAGAGCTCATTTACTGTATTTGCTTTTCTAAATGAATTATAATTCTACAAAATAAATTTTCGTCTCTGAAATAAGAGGGACACTTCCGTCCCCTCAGCACCCATACTAAACACTTCATCCATGTTTATTTTCTTCCTAAGGAAGATTTGTCAGAGGCTAGATCCATACTCATCTTAATTGATCTTTTGCTATATATACCACACTGGGTAGCTCTAATCCTGTCCTTTTAATTCCATTCTGAAAATAATCCCCGGAACTCTTTTCTAGCTCCCTTAGGGATGCATTTACCCCCCTTTAGAATCCCTGGCCTGTCAAAATTATCTGCATTTCGGCTGTGGCAAACCAAAAGGCGGTAAGTGACGTGTTCTAGAAAAATGTGGTCTATTCAGAATGTGCGTATCTTCTTTCGTTCTCGAGATATTCAAAGCTTTGTGATCCGTTAAAAGGCGTTATGTGCATTTCTCGGGCTGTCTTGCAGGCCAAAAGGAGTTAAGTTCACCGACGGGCAAGTCCTGCACTTATCTCCTTTTGGGCTGCCGTGGATACCAGTAAAACAAGTTTTCAAGTTGTCACTTATCGCCTTTTGGTCGTCCACGCCGGGATTTTTTCGTCACTTCCATTACTGTCTGAAGAAAAGAAGAAAACTAGACTATGCAAAATGAACAGAGGAAAGCGCCTTTTAACTGAAGCTCTGAAAACGGCCCAAAACAGAAGAGAATTGTTCGTTGCGCAGTTACGGAGAGATGTTGAGAGCGATGAAGATCTCCAACAAAATGCCAAAGTCAGACGTTTGTGAGTATTGCGATGTTTTTAAGTTGAAGGATAGCGAAGGCTCCGCAACAGATTTAGAAAAACAGGAGTATCAGTTTCATCGGCAAATGGCTGAAAAGGCACGAATCCAGCTATAGAGAGACGTGAAGGATAGCTTTTCACCAAAAACTTTGGTTTTCACTGTCGATATGCAAAAAGTTCTAATACTCCCAATAATGCCTGCAATGCTGTTAAGGAGTCTTTTTTCATGAGCCGCCTGGTATGTTTCAACGAAACTTTTGTGCCTGCAAAAAGCCGAACCACAGGGTCGGCTCCTCTTCCAGCCTATTGTATTGTCTGGCACGAGGCAACTTACGGAAGAAGTGCAGACGCAGTTGCTTCAGCTTATCATGCACTTATTGACGAGCATAGGGACACAGAATAATTCATATTTTATGCCGACAACTGTAGTGGACAAAACAGAAATTACATTCTGTTTTCTATGCTAGTGAGGATTTCGAACGAACCCTGGGCACCCGCCAAGATCACCATCAAGTATTTGCAAAAGGTCATACTCATATGTCTGCCGATGGACTCCATGGACTTATTGAGGCTAAAATTAGGAAGAACAAAATTGTTGAGGACTTTGGCGCTTTGAAGAAGCTGATGGAAGATTCCAGGGAAAATACTCGCGTCAGGCAGCTTTGCCTCAGTGACTTTCGCGAGTGGAAAAGCGAAAAGTCCTCCAAAAAGAAGAAAGATAACCAACCGGTGCTGCTACAGAAAGTAGTTGAAGTTGTGTTCAAAAAAGGTGAATCCTCTATGTTTTATCGTGAGGATTTTGAGCAGGAGCTTGTCTCTTACGATTTCCTTACAGTTGCAGCGAAGAAAGAACTTGGTAAAGGATTGCCAAAGTCTCTGAAACAACCGAGGGGAATAAATGCCTCGAAAAAAAGGTAAGATCATGACAAAGTTGGTACCACACATGAGAGACCAGAGATCCAGAGAATTTTGGAAAAAGATAGCAACGGAAGACAAAGCATCTAACCTCACTTTTGAGGGTTGTGAAGGACAAGATGGACTATAATGATGTTTGCTTTTTTGAGTTCCTAAAAGTTTAATTGAAGTCGAATGTTGTTCCTGTTTTCTGGTCAGTTTCCAAATAACCGAACAATTCTTTATACGTTCTTTTACATTAAAATAATTGAAGTTATGGTTCTGAAAATGCGATACATAGGAGAAGTTTCTGCGCGATTTTGACCCCTGCTTTCTGCCTTTCACAGGCGTGGGTGGCATCAGAGGGTAGTTTTCAACATGATCTATTCAGTGAGTAAGAAAAAAAATGTCGGTAAAAAAGTTTAATAGCTGAAAACATTGTCAAAAGTAAATGTTTTCGCATTTAAATTAAAACGGCAAAATGGTCTGCCGAAAAACGTGAAAAAAGGAGATAAGTGAGAAAAGTGCCAAAAGTAAATGGAAAGTTGGATTTTCGAAAGCACCACGTGATTCAGCATGAAAAATTATGTCTGGTCATGTTCAGAAATGATTCCCAGCTACTTATTTTCCTAGTTTTAAATTGGGTTATTTGTTTAAAACGTTTTTCGCGTCTCCCGTAAAATTTACAAAGTGTCACTTACCGCCTTTTGGTTTGGCACAGCCGATTTGTCATTAAGATACTGAGTCAGCCTACACGAGTTTCAAAATCCTTGGATTGAGCCTAGCAGGCTTGAGTTTCACTCGACAAGTGTTTTCGTGATTTGCTAACCTTTGCAATGCATCAAGACTGTATTTTACTGAATGTTCAACGGCATGAATACCCTGACTTGATGTTGAGTAAGAAACTATACATACACATTCAGCAGCAATTTTAAGATATTTTGTAAGAATATAAAACTGTTCACTTTGGCACAAGCTGCATCCCAGCTTCAAGAGCCTGAACTTAGATCACTATGCCATGAGTGTATGGCACTGAAAACATTTAATATCGTAGCCTCAATGTCGTACCGGACTACTCATTATTGTTTAACAGAAATATAGTCAAGGTCGTACCCAGGAGGTCAAGACCCAATGTTAGAACACCCGACGAAAAAAAGTGAATACAATTATGACGACTAATACCCTCCCCCACTGCAGTGGCCAAAATATTTCTCCCTCCGCATCCCTCTCTCTCTCTCTTTCACTCTCAATCTCTCTCTCACCCTCCCTCTTTGATTCAAAATCCAAAATGATTCTGACCATAATAAAGCCTTTACTTTTTGAATTGTCTTAGCAGCGGTTCCGACGGGCATCCTGCAAAGGCTATGAACGCAATCCAATAAAGCTATGTTGTCTTCAGGGTTGCCACCGTCAGTAGGATTTTACTAGATCTAGTAAAAAAAAAAAAAAAATCTAGTAAATTTAGAGGATCTAGTAAATTTCCCGAAATCTAGTAAAAACTAGTAAAAAGTCATGATTTATAGTAAACAAAACTTTTTTTTTTAATTTCCTTGAATTCAGGGGAAAAAATTGTCGTAAACATATGACAATTTACAATTTTACTTGTCTGTTTTACAATTTACAATTTTGCTTGTCTGTTTCAGAGACAGACAAACAGTCACCTATTTTCATAAACAGACAATTCACTTCCGGCGTCTAAAGGTCGACAAAATCAGCTTTCTGTGTACCAAATCTTACCAACTAAAAATGAAGCTATAATGACACTTGGATTTGTGATGATTGGGAATCTATTGGAATCAAAATAAAAGCCAACCACCCAAGGTGATTAGGTGAATCTCCTCAGTTTAAAAATTTTTATTGAGGAAAAAGGAGCCTGCTGAGAGAAATTAAAAGTAAGTAGAAATGTAACATTATATATATATATATATATATATATATATATATATATATATATATATATATATATATATATTATATATATATATATATATATATATATATATATATATATATATATACATATATATATATATATATATATATATATACATATATATATATATATATATATATATATATATATATATATATATATATATATATATATATATTATATATATATATATATATATATATATATATATATATATATATATATATATATATATATATATATATATATATATATATATATATATATATATATATATGTATGAACTTGTAATATATATATGAACTTGTAGGTTTCATTAATTTTCAATCATACTATGAAAACCCTGGTTGTCTTAATACATAGTTCGATTTTTCGATTACCGCATCATAGATGTACCCAAAAGAACTAAAGTTGATAATCAAATGTAGCACGGGAAAGGTGTTTTTCTTCTAGAGTGGCCGACGCAACCTAAAAGGCTGAACTCTCCTGACAAAAGCATTCGTGGTATTGTGGATAAGAATTTAGTCATATTCAGTTGAGAATACAAAGTGAATTTACTTTAGGAGTACGCTGAACAAAGGAACTCTTTAATCAATGTATGCTTAGAAACAAGAAACCATTTTCTCTCCAAAACAGAGAGTAATAAATGATGTCGTTAAAGACGTTCCCTAGACAATAGCAATGAATTTGAGCGTTGTGTTCCTTAGTTTGTTCTCATATCTGAAGTTTGATTTATTATATCCACGAAGGCATATTTCGCGATGGCTGAAGCTCCGTGGAATGGTTGAAACATTTTTCGAAATCAGACAGTTTGTGCTAACGAACAGTAAGTAAGGAGCGACACGGCTCAATGGTAACCGAAACTCTAAACAACGGAATTTTGATTTCAATAGACATATGAAAAAAATTGGCTTATTATACTGATTCCAAATATATAAGATTCATTAAGTTTGCCTGATTTTCGAAAACAGGGGAAACACCCCCAAAAAGTCAAAGAATCTTAATTAAAATCGCACCATCAGATTCAGCGTATCAGAAAACCTAACTGTTGCGGTTTCAAGCTCTTATCTTCAAAAATGTTTAATTTCGTATTTTTTTATTTATTTATTTTTTTTGACAGAAATCACGGATGTGTTTATTTTATTTTATTTTTACCAGGGGAGATCGCATCGAACCAACCATCCTAGAACATCGATAGAGGGCTCATTTTAACGGAGAAGAAAAGTCCCAATGCTCTTTTCAAGTGACGAAATAGATTGGAGGGCAACTAGTCCCTCTCCTGTGTCCCTTTTTCTTCCAAAACTGTCCGATCAAAATTTTGAGATAGCCATTTTGTTTAGCATAGGTACAGATGAAAGGTCCAAAAACTATGCCTTGGAGATAACGTGGCCCCCCACATACCTTCAGGATGGGTCATAAAATAAAAATTTGCCCATTGTTTACGTATAGTGTTTGTTATTGGGAAGTATACAGAAACTTTGGAGGGAGGGATTTTGTGCTTGAGGTGAGTTTTCATGGGGATAATTTTCTGTGGGGAGGGAAATTTCTGGGAGTGAACTTTCCAGGGGAAATTTTTACTGGTGGAATTTGGCTGAATTCCTATACGAAATTCTTTTTATATGTCTTACTTTCTCTTTGCCAACTCAATTTTGCATGTGGATATGTTCCGAGGGAATTGCCCCGGGGTAATTTTCAGCGGGTTTGGATTTCCGAGAAAAATTTACAGAAAGGGGGGATTTCCGGAGTGATCGGAAAAACAATTAGAAATTAGTCTTTTTCAGATGAAAGTATGCTAAGGAGAATTTTTCAGGCGGAATCGTCCGCAAGAAATGTTACGGAGGGGAGGATTTTCAGTGAAGATGAAATTACCCAGAGGGAATTTTACGGGTAGGGGTTATTTTACATGGGAGGAACTTTTCACTGGGGAATTTCCCCGTAAGGGGAGCGAATTTTTCATGGACGGTGAGCCAGATTTACCGGTATTATTTGTAAAACGATCTGAAATTAAATTAGAAAAAAAAATCAAGTCAAAGTAAGGCAACATTATAACTCAAAACGAACAGAAATTACTCCGTATATGAAGGGGCTGTCCCCCCTTCTTAATACCTTGCTCTTAATGCTTAAGTTTGAATGTTCGTCCCAATTTTTTAAGAACGATTTCTTAAACATAAAAGCCGTTTAATTACAATGGGAAACTTTTTTAATAGTGCTAAAAACTTTAGCATGAAGAACAAGGTATTAAAGAGGGGGCCGTCCCTTTATATACGAAATAATTTCTTATCGTTTTGAGTTTTAATATTACTCCTTACTTTCAGTTGAAAAAACTCGTTTTTTTTATTTAATTAACCAGATAGATCCCTTCCTTTTAAAGCTCAGTACAGAACAAAAAAAAGGAAAAAAATTCAAAACAGGGAAATTTTGATTAAAAATAGAGCAAAGATCAAGCTTACTTGCGTTCTGGGCTCTCAGAGGAAACTTTTAGGCTCTTGTACCCTTAAAGAAAACAGATAATAGTATTTCTGCCTGGGAGGTATATCATTTATCTGAATTGTTGACTCTACACAAGTTCTAATCAAACGGATTCAAACTTCATGAGGTAATGCGTAGCTCGGGGTTAGGCACTGTAGAGAGATATAAACAGTGCGATCATTTCCAATCTCCACCATTAGACAAAGCCGGACCGAGATGCAGCTGCTCCTGCATCTCGCAGGATGCAGGAGAACATATAAACAAGAAGAAACATAAGCGACATTAGATTTTTTCATGGGTAGGCACGCGTATGGCATCGGTACTCGCAGCCTTAAGAGCAGGCAAAGAAATACGCCGAATCGAGCGTCTAGGGGATAAGGAAGAATCCAATACGTTGAAGACATGAAATAGGAAAGGAAAATAATTGGTATGGCAGTAATAATGCAAAAGGTAAAGATAACATTGGTTTAAGAATGGAAAGAAAAAACAAAGAATGAATTTATAAGGATAATCAAGGTAAAAATAAGTTTTATTTAAACAATGCCATAACGTGATGACATCTGATAGTAGAATGCATATATGGAATTTGGGGAGACGTATAGCCACTACTCTTTTCTTCCTTATTGGTTTAATATCATGAAGAAGGTTTAACGGTGATTCTATGTTCCTTCCTGTGCTATTTGCTTGGTTTACGTTCCTTGGCACCTTTCCAGAGCATGTACTTATGGATTTGCTTGGTTTCTGTTCCTTCCTGTACTATTTGCTTGCCTTATGTTCCTTGGTACCTTTCCAGAGCATGTACTTATGGATTTGCTTGGTTTATGTTCCTTCCTATGCTATGCTAAGGGTTTATGTTCCTTCCTATGCTATTCTAAGGGTTTATGTTCCTTCCTATGCTATTCTAAGGGTTTATGTTCCTTCCTATGCTATTCTAAGAATTTATGTTCCTTCCCATGCTATTCTATAGGACTATGTTTCTTCCAATGCTATTTGGGGTCACTATGTTCCTTCCTATGTTATTCTATGGGACCTCTACACGTGATTAAACACGTTTTGAAACTACATGCTATTTGCTTGCCTTATGTTCCCTTGGTACCTTTCCAAACAAAGTGAAAAAAAACATGTCTAGCAACTTCGTTCATCGTGATAGTGTATAAGGTTTGAAACCTACGCCTGAGGCACTTCAGTTTCACTTGCACATTGCAAAAAGTGTGCAAACCTATAAAGTGGTCAAATACGTTTTGAGAGTATAGTCGAGATTGTATAACACAACCAGACTGGTTTTTGAGACAACACCCATTTTTTAGGGCCAATCAGAGACAGCGGAGGTTACTCCATATACGATAACTTGATTGGTAATTGGATTCAAATAAAAAGGAGTGATTTTCATTCGTCCTTTAGATTTTGTATAAAATGATCATGCGTTACGATTAAATTTTCGTAATGTTTTAACACACCATGGATAGCACATTTGATATTATTGACTTTGAAGTTATGGCTACTTAGATTTATAATGTGAGTTCAGTTTAGTAAATTTTCTTAATTTATTTTCAAATAAAATCATTTTACATAGTCATCCCTCCAGTAAATTCAAATTCAGGGGCATATCCCCACCCCTCCCCCCAACAATGCAAACTCTACAATATGATGATTATAGTCGATAGAAAACGTAAAATACGCTCTTTTTGCCACTACGTAAACCCCATCTTCCCTCACCCCCTCTGTTTACGAGTTTAATTCATTCATTAGAAATAATTCTTTCGTTCAAAAAATGTCATTTTCCCATTATTAAAATAGAGTGTGCTTTCCTTTCCGGTCTAAATAAAACCACCTGTGTTTATAATCCTGTTACAAAAAAGGGACGGTTTTAGAAACAGACTTCACACGCTTGTCTTATCGCCATAGATTAATGCCACATGCGTTTGTGTAATTCAAGACACTTTGAAAAGGAGTTTGTTTTTTGGTCAAATTAAACGAGATATTCTATTTTCAATGTGTTTGATGAAAGCAAATGGATTTCATAGATGATTAAGAGGCTTTTATAAAAATATAAGGCGGGGAAGGGGGCAATGTATCAATTCTAACACCTTCGTTGTAAGGTGAAAAATAAACTATTTCTTCGCATGAAAAGTAAGAGGGAGGGGGATTCTTTGTGCAGACACGTATACCCTTTGACAAGAAAACTAATGTGGTCATTCCGACACGCAACACTGAAGTTTAGTGTTTGGTTAGCTTTTAATTATACCCTATTTACGGCTGACTATTTTTAGATCTATATTTTAAATCATTATATTGGATTTGATGCAGCGGGGGTACTAATTTTTTGTTCAGTAAAAAGGGGAATCGTTTTTCCATACTAAATTTTGTGTTCTTTTTAAGGACAATTTTGAAGAATGCGTGCCTCCCCCTCAAAGAGAGCTAAGGCTAATGGCGCTACTCCAATGCAACAACTGGAGATAGCCGAGCCATCCAGGGCCACGCGAATACAGTCTGGTCAAAAACCGAAAAGAGAATGGGCGGCTGCTCACAGGATGGTGAACCCCGCTGGCTCATCTGTACAAGCCAGTGACATCGCCACCGTCACCACATCTATGCAAGAGACGGACATCACCGTCCCATTTATTCTCCATCATGCTTTGCCAGGACCATCCGGCACACAAGGGCAGTCTGAATTTGGAAATGTAAACATTTTTACCTAATGTACTTTACTTTATTGCTATTACAAATAGTAGATTTGTAAAAACGGGTATATTTGAAGGAAAAGAAATCTGCTTCTAGTCTGATCGCTATTTTTTATGGATGGCTAGATTTGTAGGAAAAAAGAGTCAGTTTTTTTAATGAAGTATTAAAACACTTATTGAGTTGATTTTTTTTACCGTATTTTATTGCTATTAGTCAAACGTTGTGATGTGTGTGTGCGTGTGTGCGCATGTGTGTATGTGAGCGTGTACGTGTACGTGTGTGTGTGTGTGAACATGTTTGTGTGTGTGCGTGTGTGCGTGTGCGTATGTGTGTGTGTGCGTGTGTGTGTGTGCGCGTGCGTATGTGTGTGTGCGCGTGTGTGCGTATGTGTGTGTGCGTGTGCGTGTGTGTGTGTGTGTGTGAGCGTGTGTGTGTGCGTGTGTGCTATGAAAAAAATTTATAATTTATTATGCACATTAAGAAAAAAAAACAACATTTGTTTGATAAATCCAACTAAGAAAAAAATAAATAGTGTGCTATAATTGTGATAAAACTTTCCTCAAAGAAAAAAACTCAATCCATTCATTTTAGTTTCAGGGGGAAGCTACAAAAACAACTGCCTTCCCTGGCCCAGGACTTCAAAATATCATAGGTAATTGTCCACTATTGCCGGATGATGTTAGTGAAGGTATGTCGTTTACTATTCCCCCGGATTTTCAATTTACAACGGAGGAAATGGATAGCCTTATGGAAATTGTTGGATCTAATGTTTCCGGGGACATTTTTGACGATGACTTTACTATTAGTGAATTGGGTCCTTTGCAAATAGGTGCAGAACATGAAAATAGCGTCGCGTCCCCGGAACTACGTGAATTTAATTTGCTGGAATCTGCTCTAGGTCACTTGCAAACACATAGGGTAGATTTTAATCCCCCCGAGGAAAACCTGGTTTACGGGGGTGTCATTTTAACAGACCCTGTAAATGTTCTTCATACATACATCGACCGAATTCGAGCACTTAATGAGATTCAGATTCAGAATTGGGGGGGGGGTCGAGGGGGGATTAAAGCATCGGTAAATCAAAAAGTTTATTTACAAAAGGGGACATCTGGGGACATTTTTTATTTCATTTTTCAACTGGCAATCAAACTTTTTACCTTGGTCTAAATGAATTTGAGGGTAACTTTTTCAATCGGGTTAATAAATTAATATCAACTTTGGACACATTTAACGAGAAGGGAAGTGGGTCCAAAATTTTGTACATTGAAAATATGGATCTGAATCTAAGTAGATTTAAAAAAAATTATTTTAGGGGGAGGGCGGGGTAACAAAATAAAATGCCACCCAGATTTGTCGGCTACAGGGGGGGTTCAGGGTTTCAATTTTGAAACTGGGCTGAAATGCTTTAAATATGCATTTTTAGCAGCAGCCCATAAAACATTAAAAAAAGATTCATCAATAAAAAATCTCGACAGACTTGCACGTAACGGTGGAGAAAATTTCCCTAAAGTAAAATTTGATTGTTTAGAGGGGAAGTATCCGGTGCCCTTAAAAGAAATAACTATATTTGAAAAAGAAAACGAAAATCTCGGGTTGGGGCTGGTTGTTCTCCAGTATGACACAGAATTTGTAAATGGGGAAAGAAACCAAATAAAAAAGGAGTTTTATATTCAGTTAGGACACCGTTGGTAGATAATGTTAAAAATTGGATTTGGGTTCTCTATGAGCCTCCCAAAGATGTAAATTCCTATGGTCATTTTTTCCCCGTTACGGCAATAAGTCGACGCTTATCCCAAGGCACGAAGAAAGGGGAATGTCACTATTGCCCCATGTGCCTTTCCTCATTTAGATCTGAACGAACATTCTCGGATCACATGAGATATTGCAAAATTCATGGCAATCAAAGAATAGAAATGCCGGCAGAAGGCAAAGATACTTTACAATTTAAAAACTTCCAAAATTCCCTGCTACAGCCTGATAAAGTATCTTTGGATTGTGAATCAAGACTGGTGGAGGTATCGGACCCATCAAGGCCAAATATAGTCAAGGAACACAAACTAGTTGCGTATTCCTATACGCAGGCCCGTCGCGATTCCAATAATAAAATGCAATTGCAAGAGTTTTTTTTTTACTATGGATGAGGAGGGTAGCATGGAGAAGTTATTGGTGTCTTTAATAAAAACAGCGAACGGTGCAATTTCACGATTGTGTCACACCAACTACCCAATATCATTATCAGATAAGGAGCAACTGGCACTAGAAAAGGGGACAATTTGTTGGGTTTGTAGGGGTGCTCTTGCCCCAAAAGATGCGGTTCAGGATCACAATCATCTTATTGACCCCAATTCAACGGGGAAAAGTAATTTTCGGGGTGGGCTCACAATTCATTTAATTTAAATTAAACAGCAACTCTTTCTTCCGGTTCTTATACATAATTCTAACTACGATCTGAAGTATGTGCTACCAGCAATGGCACATCTTCAAAGAAATGGAACAGTGGATGATGCATGGGTGATAGACATCTTTTCCTACAAAATCATTCCTAAATCGTCGGAAAAGTTGCTTATTTTGGAATTTATGTGGAGATATGTTGAAGACGACATTGAGTACACGAATAAAATTCGCTTTTTAGATTCCTACAGTTTTTTCCCCAAATCATTGAGCGAAATAACTCAAGTGCAGAAAAACGATTACGGCTGCAACGCTTTCCCCCTTCTCAAGTAACAATTTCCAAATGATTTATATGACTGCTCCATGTCAAGGTTAAGGTCAAGGGCATATATCCTTATGATTATTACTGTTCCATGTCAAGATTCGCCGAGGAAACTATTCCCTCGATCGAATCCTTTTACGACAGTCTACACGATCGTAGGTGCACCCTTGATGAATACAATTTTGCTAAAAAAAAGTGTGGGAAGGGAGGGTGTAAAATGGGTTTGACTACTGCAAGCTGTATTTGTCGAAGGATGTGTTAACTTTGTAATAAATTATGTGTAAAAATACGGACAAAATATATGGGGAATTTAATATTGATTTAGGATATTATTTTTCATCTCCTCATCTGGTAATGGACCTCATCCTAAAAATTAGCGGGGAAAAATCGGGATGATCACCGACATCGATCAGCACCTGTTCATCGAGATATCAATGAGGGGTGGATACGTTTTTCACGGGGATCGTATCTTGGAAACTGATCCAACTGGAGAGAAGACGGGGACAAAATCAGATGCAGTTTTCCTTGATATGAATTCTCTCTACCCCTCGGCCATGTCCCATTATGCGCTAACCCTGTGATGACTACAAATGGCTCAAAGACCCTCAGCTCCCCATTTTCCCAACATTGACAGTGTTGAGGAGAATGGGCTGGTTGGATGGTTTTTTAAATTGATGGGGAGATACCAGGTGAGCTTCACGATTCGGTAAAGGATTTTGTTTTTCCATGCATCAATAGACCTATGACTAGGGACTCTTTGAGCCCCCGCAACAGACGTTTGGTCGAGGTGGACGGATTGCATTGGTCACCTTCAAAACAAAAACTTATTGCTGACCTTTTGCCGAAGAAAAATATTGCTTTACAGCATGTGGCTTCGAAATGGATGTGCAACAACAGTTTCAACGTCACAAAGGTTCACAGAGCCCTCCAGTTTAGCCAAAAACCCTATCTGAATACGCTTGTTGACACTTTTGTCAAGAAACGTTCTGAAGCGCAGACAAAAGCGAAAAAGAAATTTATAAGCTCATTTTAAATTCGGCTTTTGGTAAAAAGTGCGAGAGTGTTCGCAATAGGAATCGTTGTGACGTCGTGACCGACCCCGAACAATGTGCTCGAATTATTGCCGATCCAAATTACACTTCCTTTACAATCATTGGCCCGGACGTGGTACTATTGTATAGGAAAAAAAGAAGCATTGTCGTGAATAAAAATATTGCTGCAGGCAGTTCGATCTTGGAGATCTCTAAAAAGCTCATGTTGGAATTCTACTACAATGTGGCTAGGGTACAGTGGCCGGAGAAGGGGCAAGTAGAGGTCTGCTACGGGGACACAGATTCTCTACTGCTAAAAGTAAAAACCCCAAACCTACTTTATGATTTGGCGCACGGTGAAATCATCAGCTCACGGATGGACTACACCAATTGGAGTGGGCTTTACCCAGAGCTAGTGAAACGTCGGGCCCCAAATCAGCTTTTATTTTTTAAATCAGAAACGGGAAGCGACATGATTTCCCGTGGTATGTTTGTGAGTCCGAAGGTGTACTTTATACAGACACATGACGAGGAAATAAAAAACGTTGCAAAGGAGTACCCACGCGCTATGTGGATAAGAATTTCGACATGGACATCTATAGGAAATGTATTGCTGAAAATACAATTCCACGAGCAAAATTGCTGGCAGTTCGTTCACTGAACTACAGGAACTTCACTGTAAATATAGAAAAAAATTGCCATGAGTACCATTTCCGACAAGGTCTATGTTTGTCAAGAAGGTGTGACTACCCTCCCCCTGGGGCACTATTTAACTTCAGACCGAGCCGAATGTGTTAGCCATAGGGAAAGTCTCGGTTTGAGTAAAGTCCAATAAATTTCCCAAAACCTTGGGGGGGGCTCGCGGCCTGGGGGGGGGCTCGTGGCCCGGGGGGGGGGGGGCGGCCGCCAGCGGGGGGCGCGCCGCCACTACCAAAGTTATCATTTTTTTACTTAGAGCAGATTTTTTTTGTAAATATACATGTTTCATTCAAATTAAAAAAATGATGTAAAAAAGTGATATTATTCAAAGTGTATTTTTTTCATTAAATGATGTATTTTTCTTATAAATAAAGTATATTTATTAAAGTGCTTTTTCTAATGCATTTTTTAAATAAATGTTTTTTTATTATAAATAAAGTTAAAGAAAACTTAAGTGTATTTTTCTTTGTTTTCTGTAAAGTGCTGTTTTTTTTAATAGAAGAAATATGATTTTTTATTGACTTTGTTCTTCTCATTATTCTTGAACGGACTATTAATAGGGAAATTATTTAGTCATTAGACAACTATAGTCTACAGTTAGTTGTCTAGGTGAACTGTTGAAGGGAACATGTATCAATTTAAAACACCATTCAGATCGTTTCTGTGTGGGCCATCAATGTCAGGCAAAAAAACAATCTTAACTAAAATAATTAAAAATTGTGATAAAATGTTTTTGGAAAAGCCGAAAAAAATCTACTATTGTTACAGTATTTAGCATGCGATAAAATAAAAGCAATTGGCACGGCGGGATTGGTGCAGATACAATTCATACAGGGACTTGATGTTTTCAACATTATTGAACCAAACTCTTGGTTGACTATTGACGATCTGGCTGAATCTATTGAACAATGATCTCAGGAAATGCTGCAATTGTTCACCGTTCGCTCTCATCACGAACAGATTTCCATTACTCTGGTTTTACACCACCTCTTTCATCAGAGCAAATGTATGCAAACACTTGCATTGAACTGCACCTACTGAACCATCTACAGAGTTGTTCGTGATTCTAGCTCGCTAATAACTCTCAATAAACAAATATATCCAGGCGCCCCCAAATTTCTGGTCTCAGCGTACAATCAGGCAACTAATAAACCCTAACAGCTATATCGTATTGGATCTTAAGCAAAATATACCGGAGGATTTGCGTGTAGTCACAGATATTTTTGACAATGAAATTACAGTATATCTCCCCGTGAATAGTAAAAGACCTTTAGTTGCTATCATGACACTGAAGAAACTACATGAAAATAGACATTTATTTTCAGTTCTAAGCACATCAAAACCCCCACTTAGGAAAGCCATACTCAAACATGGTATTGACAATGATTTCATTAATCTAATATCTGAACTTTGTTTAAATTTGACCGAAGGCAATGTTCAACTGCCAGAAGTAGTTAAGCAACAGGCAAAGCAACATCGTTCCATTGTACGTACATTGTCCTCTAAAACAAAGGAAAGAATTTTAAAAGGAAACGTCTTCTTCAGGCGGGCGGTAGCTTTTTCACACTTTTTCCTGCCAATAATTTCAGGACTTGTAAACAGTTCTCTTTAGAGAATGGCCAAACCCTTTAAATTGACTCCAATAGAACTCGCTCTCTCACCCGTGGAACCCTTTGAGGACAATCTGAGTAAATTCATTGACAACGAGAATATCGAGGATGATAAAAAACTGCTTTTACTTCAAGATGCACTTCGCCGAGTGGACAAACATAAGCCCTATCGTGCGAAGGCCAGTGGTATTGATCACAAAAAAGAATCATCTCCTCAGGATTCTGCTGCTGCTGCTAGAATACAATTAAAGAAGAAGGAATTGGATTCAATTGTATCGAAAATTAGAAATCTAATGCCCCACTCATATCGTGAACAAAGTAAACGACTCATAACATATCTGATGGAAAGTGGTCAAGATCATATTCAAGTTGATAGCAATGGGAAAGGGATTATAATTCAGGGCAAGAGCTATAATCTACTTGATTTAATCTATGATATGGTTACAAATCGTAAAGGACTATTATCATTTGACGCTCATCTATACAACTTCCTAAATACATTAAACTTCCCCAAAAAGCCTTATTAGCAATAGGCAAATTCTAAAAAAAAATTAAATGAACATGCACCTTCAACACCATTAAAATATGAACATGAGAAGAAGAAGATTTTAAATCAATTTTGGAAAATACTAGCACACCTAGTGGAAACTTGACAATGTTGGGGAGCAGGACACCACTGATAGCTAGACAAAAGCGAAGACGTATCAAGTCAACGTCACCACCACAACCACCAACCACTAGTATACAAAAGGGTAGCGGACGTTACACTACACGTTTACATTCAAAATGGTTGAAGTTCTGAAACGTGTTTATGAAAATATTGGTGAAGTGGGGAGTTTAAGTTCCCCCACCACTCTTTCCAAAATCACTGGTGTTCACACTAAAAGTGTAAAAGACTATCTACAAAATGAATCAAGTTACACTCTGCATAGAAATCATAGGCTTCGTGCTAACCATTTTCGAAAAACTAAAGCCTTTTTCCCATTGCATATAATGCAAGCAGATCTCCTAACTCTAGATGAGATTCAAAGACGTGACAATACACCGTACAAGTAAATTCTACTTGCAATCAGTGTTTTTAGTCGCTATGCATATGCCATTCCATTGCGGACAAAGAGAGGTGTTGAAGTTGCTCAGGCCGTTGAAAGTATTCTCGAACAGGATTCGTATAAAAAAATTCAAACGGATCGTGGTAGTGAATTTGTTAATCCCCATGCTGCAAAAGTACTAGCGAAATATAATACACTACCCTATCACAGTCATAGTCCTATAAAGGCTGCATTGGCCGAACGATTGATAAGAACTATTCAACTTTTAACTTCAAGATATTGTACATTGAAAAATACATCTGCTTTTATTCATGATTTAGATAAAATCATGTTTATTTATAATCAACGACCTCATCGATCATTGTCCAATTAAACCCCAATAGAAATTCATCATTCTGATCATGATACAATTGACACCTTTCTTAAACAATATTCCAATGAAACGATTGTCAAGAAGAAAAATTCATTGTTGGTGATACTGTTCGAATTAATAGAGCAACTAATGTTTTTGAAAAGGGTAATTACTTGTGGTCCACAGAACTTTTTAAAGTGGCAAAAATCCTAGACACTAAACCCATAACTTATCGTTTGCGCGATACCAAAGATGAAGAGATTCTCGGTGGGTTTTATGACTATGAACTACAAAAAGTTATAAATAATAGTGAAATCTATCAAATTGAAAAGATATTAAAGACTCGTACTCACAGGGGTAGGAAACAGTTAATTGTTCGGTGGCTAGGATACAACTCTGATTTTGATTCTTGGATCAGTGTTGAAGATATTGACAATAACCAATGATTTCTATGTAACATTTATGTCCAATGTTTCCGATCCTCTCTACAATGACTTGAATAAAACAAGTGATTTTTGGACGAAACTCTCCCCTGCCATCAAATCGATGACGGAAAGTATGAAGTGGCTCTTGTCGACTCTATTCTCAAAAATACCTATGACATCCTGAGAAAGGATCGTGTGTATGACATAAAAGTTATACCATTCGATTTGTCACTCTTTGTCGAGTATGAATGGGTTGAAGCACTTAAATCTAGCGAATATCCACATGTCAAATTGAAATATATTAAATATGATAATATGACACATTTGTGTCGCACAATCAATAGAAAAACCTCATATCGTAGAAATGGTACATTCCATTTTAATTATTCATTGGAACACGATAGGATTTACATTACCTCACCTGTTGACACTGAAATAATTATTCTCAATGATAATCTGAGAGACGTTCTTGGCTTTAAACAGAATATGATCAATGGCAAAAACGCTTGCACTGTTTACGGGATGGATCAAGTTATTTTTGCTGACTATCCACCTGGTTTCGCCTCGGACTCTTGCATATTTCTCTATGCATCTTTTCTGGAAACATTGAGAGTTGTTAATTCAAATGTCCCTCTCCTACGTGTTCTTGAACGAAAAACAACTTGTTCATCACTATAATATAAAGCATATTCAGTATATTCCTGTAAACACTTCGTATTTGGAACTCTGTCAGTTAACACTAAGAAGTGAATTGGGTGATCCTCTAGCAATAACAAAAGGTTTAGCAGTGATTACATGTCATTTTCGACCTATTGTCGGCGACACCACCTACCTAAAATCAACAATAGAAGAATTCCATTTGTCTGCCCCGATATCGATTGCTATGTTGGTGCTCGGAGTCCACGTCAAATAGGCAATGGATTGGACTACTACAAGGGGCGTACTACAATGTCTGGCTATGGTCTTGGTAGCTGGTTTGCTAGGCTATTTCGTTCTGCACTACCCCTTGCCAGAAAATATCTTGTACCTGCTGCATCAAATTTTGCTGCCTCAACACTACAGGACTAGGGGTCGGGTAAGAATTTCAACGAGAGTGTTAAGGAAAATATTAGATCTTCAGCAAGAGCCATTGGTGAGCAATTAAAATCTCAGCCAAATGGGAAGGGATTGAAAAGGATGCGTGCGCGTCATTCACTCATCAGTCTCTACCCAGGCGGGAAGCGAAGGACATCAACAAGGACTTTGAGAAATAAAACAACGAAGACCAATAAGAATAAGAAGAAAAAGAAAAGGATTCTTAGATCAAAGAAGCACTTCTTCTCTTAAGATGACTTATCTCCCTCACAAGGAATCACATCCATCAATCAGTTCCTCATTAGATCTGTTCAATGCTGAAAATGTTGATGTCAGTGTCAAGTATGGCTACTATGAACAATTTCATCCCCAGCAACCCCTCTCGGAAAATATACACTTTCAAATATTTTCCAATGAGGACTATTTCATTGATTTGTCATCAACATTTATTGATTTAAATTTTGCGGTGAAGAAAAAGTCAGATAATACAACTCCAACTGCTGCCGATGGTCTCTCCTACGAAAACTGTATTCTACACAACCTGTTCAAACAAATTAATGTATTTATTAAGGGAACATTGGTGAGCACTAGCAATAATTTATCCAACTATGCAAGCTACATACAATTTATGATGATGACACCAAAGGCTTATAAGGAGTTGAGAGGACAATCATTGGGTTACGAATATCGATCAGGTGTTGATACTGACGGCGAGTTGACTACTGCAGTGAGCCAGGAGTATCATTTAGTTGGAAAATTAAATCATGAGATATTCAATATATCCCAATGGTTACCCCCCAATGTCAAGATTGACATAAAGTTGCAACTAGCCCCATCGAATTCCATTTTGAGAAACACACTTCAGGCAGCACCCGATGCAAATGTCATTATCACATCGGCAATTCTCCACGTCCGAAAACAACAGGTTATGAGCTCTGTTGCATTGGCAGTGGAAAAGCTAAGAGTCAATGGCAACAACATTAAACTTCTTGTCCCCCATACAATCACCAATCAAAGTCACATTGCCACCGGCTCTCGTAGCTATACCGATTCATCATTTATCAATGGAGAAATCCCATCAAAATTGGCTTTGGCCTTTGTGAAGAGTGGCAGTGCCGTTGGATCCTGGACTGAATTTCCCCGTGATTATAATTTTTTCGGTCTATCTAGCCTTGTGTGCAAAGTGAATGGTATTCCACTGTACACTCTATCATTTGACAAAAAATCCTATAGAACTCTGTACGAGTTGACCATGCAATCCCTAGATCATGACTCCCAACTATTTGAAAATGGAATAACCGATTCAATGTTTTCAAAAAATCATGGTGCAATTGTTTTGAACTTGTCGGGGACCCAGGATATGAGCATAGTACGAACAGGAAATGTACGTTTAGAGTGTACATTTGCCGATGCTTTGACTGAGAGTATCACGCTAATATTATTGAGTCAATTTGAAACCTATTGGGAAATCACACCCGACGGCAGTGTTCTACTAGACCTAGCACCATGAACACAAACCAAATAATCAACGTATTTAATATGGATCCATACATGTCCCAGTACAAGTTCTATTGCATATGATCGGACTTCATTGAAAAAATTCCAAGTGTTAACAATACCCTAATAATTGTTAATAGCAGTCCATCGACTTTGAAGACAGGCCATTGGCTATGCATCTTTCAAACAGCGAAGAATATTGAATTTTTTGATCCTCTTGGCCTATCGTATAAATTCTACACTCCGTACATCAGCAAGTTTATGGAAAGCAGTGGGAAAACTATTATTCAAAATCAACGAAGAGTACACGATTTAACGACTAAGACATGTGGCTTTCATGCACTACTCTTTTTCATATTCAGATGTCGTGGCTATACTTACAAACAGTTTCTCAACATTTACGTTGACTTACCTCGATTGAACGACTTTCTAGTGGAAAGTATACTTACAAGCGTGTTTAATATTTATTTTAGTTCCCTACGAATAAAATGTTCTAAAAATGTATGTGAAATTTTTTATTAATAAAAATAATGTATTTACATGATAAAAATGACTTTTCTACTCTTTAGATTTCATCTTCTACTAGGTATAGGTATTTGTCGATAACAACTAATGTAGGTAGATTATCCGAATTCACAGTATACTGATCCTGATGTGCTGCAATGTCAGGGTCACATTTTCTACAATAGAGTGTAACTTCACTCTTGTCATATCTCTTTGTAAAGTCAATGATACTATTCTCATTCATTCTGTAGAATTTACATGTTTCAATTTGCTTATTTGAAACAATGTCACAAACAGTGTCCTCAAGTGGCGAATCACATTCCGTCACAGCCAAATAAAAATCAGTGGGCTTATAATCATAGTAGCTTTGTCTTCACAACGATGACGTAGAAACCAAATTCTTTTGTTGTTCCAACAGTTGAATAGCTGACCCGGTTCCTCCTCCCAGAACAATCTAAACCACGACGATACCAATCTCTTAGCAATAAACTAAAATCACGCTTAGGATTCTTTCCAATCATACCATGATATGTATTCTCCCATTGATTAAATTTATCATAGTGGCAATTGGAGTGACTCTAGGATGAGAGTCACACACCTCTTCAAGACAGGATTACAACCTTTAGTTTGTACGGCATATCCTCTATGCAATTTACACGGGTTGCATAATCTGCACTTCTCATCATACTCATCAATCATTGTGCAATTCTCACATGATGACCAGCTGCCCAATGTGTACATGCATAGCGGACATGTATGGAACATTTTTTCATGTGTTGACACTCTCACTGCCACAATGAAACTGAGCTACCGACAACAACAAACTGAGTGGGATAGAGAGAGAGGAGTAAATCACGGGGAGGAACATAAACCCTTAGAATAGCATAGGAAGAACATAAACCTTTAGAATAGCATAGGAAGGAACATAAACCAAGCAAATCCATAAGTACATGCTCTGGAAAGGTGCCAAGGAACGTAAACCAAGCAAATAGCACAGGAAGGAACACAAACCGAGCAAATCCATAAGTACATGCTCTGGAAAGGTGCCAATGAACGTAAACCAAGCAAATCCATAAGTACATGCTATGGAAAGGTACCAAGGAACGTAAGGCAAGCAAATAGCACAGGAAGGAACATAAACCAAGCAAATCCATAAGTACATGCTCTGGAAAGGTACCAAGGAACATGAGGCAAGCAAATAGAACAGGAAGGAACATAAACCAAGCAAATCCATAAGTACATGCTCTGGAAAGGTGCCAAGGAACGTAAACCAAGCAAATAGCACAGGAAGGAACATAGAATCACCGTTAAACCTTCTTCATGATATTAAACCAATAAGGAAGAAAAGAGTAGTGGCTATACGTCTCCCCAAATTCCATGTATGCATTCTACTTCTGATTAGGAAATTTGGCACTTCGCATTGATATTTCAGTTCCATTGTTTTATTAATTTTTTTCTCAAAGAAATATTATGTGGTCGGTATGAATGCAGACTCGTAGCTAAATTAAATTTATGGTTTTTTTTTCACGTATGTTCATTGATATTGGTTTGATTTTTATTGTCTGTAGTACAGAGGAGCTCATTAAGGAGATAATCAAAGACTAGTTTTGAAAATTTCGACTCTTTGTTCAAAAAAGAAGATAATCAAATATTTAAAGTACTAAAACTAAAATAATTACAAGCTAGTTTATTTTCCTTGATAGAGATTTCTCTTGATTTCATGACTCTTAAATTTCACTTCGTAATATGCACGAGTGCGCAAAAATATCGTATAAATTGTTCAAGGGGGAAGTCCTTGCAGCCAGCTTCCCAGTTCATGTCTTTGCACTCAAGCCAAATTGGATGGCGTAAAAAATTACGCCAATTGCACAACTTTCTCCGGAAGTCGTGAGAAACCAAGAAGATTTCAATACTTAAAACTGAGAATTGTTGTAAGTCCTTGAAATGTCAAATAACGGTACTAACTCTCAAGGCAGATAAGACAAAGATATTAAAAAGAAGAAAGGGGCTTTATAAAATTCTGTTAGCTACCGCTCAAAGCCTAAGCGAGGACAGTTTTTCTGTAGAGCGAAGCTAATTATGCCAAGAAAGCTAAAACGAGAATTGTATGCAAAGAACCAACGAAAAACACAAAAAGATCAACCCCCTCCCTTTCTCCAAAAAAGGAAATCCTAGTCATACGCATGACTAAAATCATTTGTTTTGACATTTGCAAAAGTCTCGTGTTGTGTCATATTAAAGCTTAATAATTAAGCTACAGAAAATCATGAAAGCAAGGCCATTGGTAGATCTAGTTAGGGGCCATACCCCCTCCCTCTGGCTCAAAACATACCCTGGACAAAAAATGTTTGATTAGCAACTGACAATAAACTTGGTAGTTAGAATGATTAAATAGTTTTGAATAATCGTAACACAATTCTGAAACATTTCAAGTTTTATACAAAACTTGCAAATAACCTGAAACTGGAAAGATAATGAAAAGAATCGTGAGGGTTAGCTTAAAGAGTCCTAAAAAAGTGTTTTCTGATGAGAAGATTTACGTAATTTGCAACTTCATGGCAGAATATTTACAACAAGCATTACTTTATGTTTTTCTTATAATACAATACAGTTCTTTTGATGTCCTTCAATTTCCTGAAAACTCACAAAGAATTTCACGAAAAACAGTTCTTAACAGACGTTTAGTATTTTCTTCGATAGGGCTATCCCACCAGTTATTAGAAGAAAAACAAAGGTCCTACATCAAATTTCGAAAAACATTTTTATGGTCCAAAAAAAGAGCATAAAAGAGGAAAAATTCAAGGGGATATTTTTCCTTACAAAGAAGAAAAAAGCTATGACGTTCCAAGACACAATATTACTATCTATAACCATAGGTTATCGTGAAACCTAATAGATAATCTGTGCTAAAACTATTAGGTTGCCCCTTTTGATCATACATTTTATGGGAAATTTTAAATAGTCCCGCCACTTCATGGATCCCTCTCCAACTATTTATGAAATTTTAAGACTATTTTCCTGTTGCAATGTTATTAGAAGTTAGCATTAGAAATTTCCGTATTTTCTAAAATTTAATCCAAACCCCCCTTTTAAAAATCCTGGATAATAAAGTCAGTTAAATCATACCTGTGAGATGGGCCAGTAGTGAACCACTTCACCGGCTCACCCCATTTCTTTCTGCTTTCGTAATCATGAGTAATACAAATCCGCACTATTATTCAGTGACTAAGAAATATACACGGGATCGTTGATGGGAGAGAATATAAGAGAAGCTTTTATACGGTCCGAGACTGTAGTAGACAAATATTTTTGATAATGATCGTACTGGTTAAATTTCTCTACAGTGCGGTTAGGGAAGCAAAATTCTCGCAACACATCGTACGAAATTTCAAAATACAGTTTGATTTTGAAAAACGACTGCAAACAATAGTGTTGAAACACTAACTGAGTTACATTCTTCTTAAAACTAAGGGCTGCAGCTAAACATTTACCTATTGGGATGAAATGAAATGAATTCACCCTCTTTATTTTCGGAAAGGCTCTACAATATGAATTCCTGTTCTAAACTTTCTGTTAAAAAAGGTCATATACCCATTTTGACTTAAGGTACCGTTACAATCGTGCTTGTAGGAGTGCTACACAAAATGTATAGCTAAAATCGTTGTAAAAAATTTCAGCTCTCAGGGCTAATGTCTCCCATATCCCTGCTTTTATTCTAACATTTGAAGAAAACAAAAAATTCTCTTTCTTTTGTGCTATAAGAATTAGACGTTGTTCTGTAGGATTACTCTCATTTACATTTATTTAGCTCTGTAAAAAATAATAGAAAAGTTGTTATAAAGAGCATGGAGTGGTGAGGGGGGGGCTTCTTGAAATTTTGCGAAATTTCTGCATTTTTTAAGCTTTGAAGTCCCTACATATGATCTCAAACGTTCCAAGTTTCACCGTCGGTCTTTGCTTTCATGAAAATTGAATTATTTATTGCATACAAGATGCCAGAAATACAGTCAAACATTATCTCACAGAAGCCTTTTGGTAAAATTCTTGCTATCGGAACACGAAGTAACAAAAATAAGCCATCACTTAAATACTTCTGAAATGATTTCTGAAAATGCTCTAACTGCTATACAGAGGCTCAACATGTCCAAGAATTTATCAATAAGCTCTAGATAATATTAGGTTTAATAAATTACCACCAGATTTTGACAAGAACAATTTATTCTCCAAAAACACGATATAAGGAGGGTTTAAGGGGAAAACATAATCAAGTTTACTGTTTCCTACCTTCCTTAGCATACCATATTCAGTGAAATTGCCATTCTCTGCCCCTCCATATCCTCTTTAACAAAATCTCAAGAACCAAGAAAAATTTTCACCCAAAGTAGTTACGAAGATTGAACTCACACAAGCTCACCCATGAGCTTAGCGGGGTCCCAACACCCCCGAGCTCATGGCATCCTGGATGACTGCTCAGGTGGGTATCATCTTGAGACAACACTGACTGAAGCGCAGTAATACCTAATACATTGATGGTGCGAGCGATGGGTGTTTCTGACGGAAAGAGAATTTCTTATTATTTATAGTTGTCTGTATATATAATCAAACCTTAACACATTTTTATTTTCTGTTGTTTTTCTTATCCCAATTACGATTGATGCGTTTTTGAACCCACTAAATATAAAAAAAGTTAAACAATTTACATAGTAATTGAAGATGCGTTTCTTAAAACTTCTAAGGTTTGGCCGAAATAGTATCTGAAACTTACCTTTCCGCAAGGCAACTGCTTTCTCTCTTCATCAGGACTACTTCCTTCATCACTCCCTGACATTATAGTTGATATTTCAACTCTTGGAGTCCTTGCTTCTTGCAGTTCAGCCATTTTATTATCCTATTACCCTGAAAAATGGGGTTCATGGAATTTTTTTTGTAAAAATATTGTTTTTAATACCCACGGCGTGTGTATATATCACATTTGTAAATCTTAGTGAAATTAATTAAAAAAAATTTCCATCTGTAGTTTTCAAGCCACTTTTAAGGGTATTTTTGAAATTCTCATAAGTTTGTTTTCTTCATTACCTTTTACTTTTTAGTTTATCATGAATAACAGGTATCATACCTGACTCAATGTCAAATGGCAACTCTTTTACATTTGAAAGTTTATTTAAAAACGTGTTTTCTAGTTCTTGGTTACTATTGGTAGTGGTTCACTCTTCACTAGATAACGGTTATTTCTGCAACCAGTGGCATAAATTGGAAGGGCCAGGGATATTTACTTTTATCCTCCCTATATTTTTTGGCCCTCCCAAGATTTTGGAAAATAGTTTTTTTTTTGTCTTCACTGAGATTGCCTTTTTTTTTTTGGTATTTTCGTTGGAACAATTGAAAACACCCAAATTGCCTCCCAAAAGATTATGACAAATATATTCCCCCCCCCCCTCTGCATTTTAGTAAATTGACGTCGCTGATTTCAACCATGATTACTAAAAAAGAAATGAAGACAAAGTTAAATAGTTATCACCATCTGGAATCTCAAATTAATGGACAATCCAATAAGTACTGTATTATGGTACATTTAAAACGTTTCGTCAATTTTCCAGTGTTCACGAGTATCAACATAGACTTGAAAGTTATTTGTAACGCTGACGAAAATAAGACACGCAAAAATTAGTTTGTTCTATTTTCTACCCCGTAAAAAGTGCATTTGACGACCTTGATAACAGCTGTTATCATCAAATTAAACAGTTCATTGATTCTAGAGATATAAAGTTCGTTAAGTTTAAGTTTTATCAATCGAAACTTATCCACATAAGAAAATTTGCAAGAGTTGAATGTCAAAAATGGGGTGATTGGTGAAAATTACACCCTCAAATTCAGTATATTCAGAAAGACATCAGTAGTATCTATTCTATATATTTGAACTATACATTCAACTATACATTCACGCCTACAAGAATATGCTCAAAAGTGTAATAGATTTGAACTATACATTCAACTATACATTCACGCCTACAAGAAAAGCATGTTATGAAACAATTGGGAGATTACGTTCAAAGAGAGTGAGTATCCTCTCACACCTATACTTCCTTGGCACCTTTTCAGAGCATGTACTCGTGGATACCTTTCCAAGCAACGTGATTAAACACGCTTTTACAATCGGAATTGTTTGATTGACATTTGCAAAAAAGGGATAAGGAATTCGCAAATTGGACTCTATGAACGATATTAATTAATGTTTGAATAATAGGAGTGTGATTGATTCTAATTAGTGATTGGATAATTTTTTAACATGAAATCTCTGAATAAAATATTTTTGGAGGGATGGGATGATGGGAGCGAGGTGTCTTAGAGTACTTATAATGGTGTTATTTGGGGAGATTACGTTCCTTGGCACCTTTTCAGAGCATGTACTTATGGATACCTTTCCAACCAACGTGATTAAACACGCTTTTACAATCGGAATTGTTTGATTGACATTTGCAAAAAGGGATAAGGAATTCGCAAATTGGACTCTATGAACGATATTAATTAATGTTTGAATAATAGGAGTGTGATTGATTCTAATTAGTAATTGGATAATTTTTTAACAAGAAATCTCTGAATAAAATATTTTTTGAGGGGTTGTCTTATTCTGTGTTTTTTTTTCTTTACTTTGTGGTCATTCAAAAAGCGAGGATTTCTGTTAAATAAATAATTCTTGTACCTTTTAAAATAGCTTTATGGGGTTTGAGAGACTCTGTTGTCTTATTTCGTGTGATTGTTTCTTTACTTGGTGGTCATTCAAAAAGCGAGGATTTTTGTTAAATAAATAATTCTTGTACCTTTTAAAGTAGCTTTACGGGGTTTGAGAGACTCTGTTGTCTTATTCCGTGTGATTTTTTCTTTACTTGGTGATCTTTCAAAAAGCGAGGTTTTCTGTTAAATAAATAATTCTTGTACCTTTTAAAATAGCTTTACGGGGTTTGAGAGACTCTGTTGTTTTATTCTGTGTGTTTTTTTCTTTACTTGGTGATCATTCAAAAAGCGAGGATTTCTGTTAAATAAATAATTCTTGTACCTTTTAAAATACGTTTACGGGGTTTGAGAGACTCTGTTGTTTTATTCTGTGTGATTTTTTCTTTACTTGGTGGTCATTCAAAAAGCGAGGATGTCTGTTAAATAAATAATTCTCGTGCCTTTTAAAATAGCTTTACGGGGTTTGAGAGACTCTGTTGTCTAATTCCGTGTGATTTTTTCTTTACTTGATGGTCATTCAAAAAGCGAGGATTTCTGTTAAATAAATAATTCTTGTACCTTTTAAAATAGCTTTACGGGGTTTGAGAGACCCTGTTGTTTTATTCTGTGTGTTTTTCTCTTTACTTGATGGTCATTCAAAAAGCGAGGATTTCTGTTAAATAAATAATTCTTGTACCTTTTAAAATAGCTTTACGGGTTTTGAGAGACTCTGTTGTCTTATTCCGTGTGATTTTTTCTTTACTTGATGGTCATTCAAAAAGAGAGGATTTCTGTTAAATAAATAATTATTGTACCTTTTAAAATAGCTTTACGGGGTTTGAGAGACTCTGTTGTCTTATTCCATTTGATTTTTTCTTTACTTGATGGTCATTCAAAAAGCGAGGATTTCTGTTAAATAAATAATTCTTGTACCTTTTAAAATACCTTTACGGGGTTTGAGAGACTCTGTTGTTCTATTCTGTGTGATTTTTTCTTTACTTGGTGGTCATTCAAAAAGCAAGGATTTCTGTTAAATAAATAATTCTTGTACCTTTTAAAATAGCTTTACGGGGTTTGAGAGACTCTGTTGTTTTATTCTGTGTGATTTTTTCTTTACTTGGTGGTCATTCAAAAAGCAAGGATTTCTGTTAAATAAATAATTCTTGTACCTTTTAAAATAGCTTTACGGGGTTTGAGAGACTCTGTTGTTATATTCTGTGTGATTTTTTCTTTACTTGGTGATCATTCAAAAAGCGAGGATTTCTGTTAAATAAATAATTCTTGTACCTTTTAAAATAGCTTTACGGGGTTTGAGAGACTCTGTTGTTTTATTCTGTGTTTTTTTTTTCTTTACTTGGTGGTCATTCAAAAAGCGAGGATTTCTGTTAAATAAATAATTCTTGTACCTTTTAAAATAGTTTTACGGGGTTTGAGAGACTCTGTTGTCTTATTCCGTGTGATTTTTTCTTTACTAGGTGGTCATTCAAAAAGCGAGGATTTCTGTTAAATAAATAATTCTTGTACCTTTTAAAATAGCTTTACGGGGTTTGAGAGACTCTGTTGTTTTATTCTGTGTGTGTTTTTTTTCTTTACTTGGTGGTCATTCAAAAAGCGAGGATTTCTGTTAAATAAATAATTCTTGTACCTTTTAAAATAGTTTTACGGGGTTTGAGAGACTCTGTTGTCTTATTCCGTGTGAATTTTTCTTTACTTGGTGGTCATTCAAAAAGCGAGGATTTCTGTTAAATAAATAATTCTTGTACCTTTTAAAATAGCTTTACGGGGTTTGGGAGACTCTGTTGTTTTATTCTGTGTGATTTTTTCTTTACATGGTAATCATTCAAAAAGCGAGGATTTCTGTTAAATAAATAATTCTTGTACCTTTTAAAATAGCTTTACGGGGTTTGAGAGACTCTGTTGTTTTATTCTGTGTGTGTTTTTTTTTCTTTACTTGGTGGTCATTCAAAAAGCGAGGATTTCTGTTAAATAAATAATTCTTGTACCTTTTAAAATAGTTTTACGGGGTTTGAGAGGCTCTGTTGTCTTATTCCGTGTGATCTTTTCTTTACTTGGTGCTCATTGAAAAAGCGAGGATTTCTGTTAAATAAATAATTCTTGTACCTTTTAAAATAGTTTTACGGGGTTTGAGAGACTCTGTTGTCTTATTCCATGTGATTTTTTCTTTACTTGATGGTCATTCAATAAGCGAGGATTTCTGTTAAATAAATAATTCTTGTACCTTTTAAAATACGTTTACGGGGTTTGAGAGACTCTGTTGTTTTATTCTGTGTGATTTTTTCTTTACTTGGTGGTCATTCAAAAAGCGAGGATGTCTGTTAAATAAATAATTCTCGTGCCTTTTAAAATAGCTTTACGGGGTTTGAGAGACTCTGTTGTCTTATTCCATGTGATTTTTTCTTTACTTGATGGTCATTCAAAAAGCGAGGATTTCTGTTAAATAAATAGTTCTTGTACCTTTTAAAATAGCTTTACGGGGTTTGAGAGACTCTGTTGTTTTATTCTGTGTGTTTTTCTCTTTACTTGATGGTCATTCAAAAAGCGAGGATTTCTGTTAAATAAATAATTCTTGTACCTTTTAAAATAGCTTTACGGGTTTTGAGAGACTCTGTTGTCTTATTCCGTGTGATTTTTTCTTTACTTGATGGTCATTCAAAAAGAGAGGATTTCTGTTAAATAAATAATTATTGTACCTTTTAAAATATCTTTACGGGGTTTGAGAGACTCTGTTGTCTTATTCCATGTGATTTTTTCTTTACTTGATGGTCATTCAAAAAGCGAGGATTTCTGTTAAATAAATAACTCTTGTACCTTTTAAAATACCTTTACGGGGTTTGAGAGACTCTGTTGTTCTATTCTGTGTGATTTTTTCTTTACTTGGTGGTCATTCAAAAAGCAAGGATTTCTGTTAAATAAATAATTCTTGTACCTTTTAAAATAGCTTTACGGGGTTTGAGAGACTCTGTTGTTTTATTCTGTGTGATTTTTTCTTTACTTGGTGGTCATTCAAAAAGCAAGGATTTCTGTTAAATAAATAATTCTTGTACCTTTTAAAATAGCTTTACGGGGTTTGAGAGACTCTGTTGTTATATTCTGTGTGATTTTTTCTTTACTTGGTGATCATTCAAAAAGCGAGGATTTCTGTTAAATAAATAATTCTTGTACCTTTTAAAATAGCTTTACGGGGTTTGAGAGACTCTGTTGTTTTATTCTGTGTGTGTTTTTTTTTCTTTACTTGGTGGTCATTCAAAAAGCGAGGATTTCTGTTAAATAAATAATTCTTGTACCTTTTAAAATAGTTTTACGGGGTTTGAGAGACTCTGTTGTCTTATTCAGTGTGATTTTTTCTCTACTTGGTGGTCATTCAAAAAGCGAGGATTTCTGTTAAATAAATAATTCTTGTACCTTTTAAAATAGCTTTACGGGGTTTGAGAGACTCTGTTGTTTTATTCTGTGTGTGTTTTTTTTTCTTTACTTGGTGGTCATTCAAAAAGCGAGGATTTCTGTTAAATAAATAATTCTTGTACCTTTTAAAATAGTTTTACGGGGTTTGAGAGACTCTGTTGTCTTATTCCGTGTGATTTTTTCTTTACTTGGTGGTCATTCAAAAAGCGAGGATTTCTGTTAAATAAATAATTCTTGTACCTTTTAAAATAGCTTTACGGGGTTTGAGAGACTCTGTTGTTTTATTCTGTGTGATTTTTTCTTTACATGGTGATCATTCAAAAAGCGAGGATTTCTGCTAAATAAATAATTCTTGTACCTTGTAAAATAGCTTTACGGGGTTTGAGAGACTCTGTTGTTATATTCTGTGTGATTTTTTCTTTACTTGGTGATCATTCAAAAAGCGAGGATTTCTGTTAAATAAATAATTCTTGTACCTTTTAAAATAGCTTTACGGGGTTTGAGAGACTCTGTTGTTATATTCTGTGTGATTTTTTCTTTACTTGGTGGTCATTCAAAAAGCGAGGATTTCTGTTAAATAAATAATTCTTGTGCCTTTTAAAATAGCTTTACGGGGTTTGGGAGACTCTGTTGTTTTATTCTGTGTGATTTTTTCTTTACATGGTGATCATTCAAAAAGCGAGGATTTCTGTTAAATAAATAATTCTTGTACCTTTTAAAATAGCTTTACGGGGTTTGAGAGACTCTGTTGTTATATTCTGTGTGATTTTTTCTTTACTTGGTGATCATTCAAAAAGCGAGGATTTCTGTTAAATAAATAATTCTTGTACCTTTTAAAATAGCTTTACGGGGTTTGAGAGACTCTGTTGTTTTATTCTGTGTGTGTTTTTTTTCTTTACTTGGTGGTCATTCAAAAAGCGAGGATTTCTGTTAAATAAATAATTCTTGTACCTTTTAAAATAGTTTTACGAGGTTTGAGAGGCTCTGTTGTCTTATTCCGTGTGATTTTTTCTTTACTTGGTGGTCATTGAAAAAGCGAGGATTTCTGTTAAATAAATAATTCTTGTACCTTTTAAAATAGTTTTACGGGGTTTGAGAGACTCTGTTGTTTTATTCCGTGTGATTTTTTCTTTACTTGATGGTCATTCAATAAGCGAGGATTTCTGTTAAATAAATAATTCTTGTACCTTTTAAAATACGTTTACGGGGTTTGAGAGACTCTGTTGTTTTATTCTGTGTGATTTTTTCTTTACTTGGTGGTCATTTAAAAAGCGAGGATGTCTGTTAAATAAATAATTCTCGTGCCTTTTAAAATAGCTTTACGGGGTTTGAGAGACTCTGTTGTCTAATTCCGTGTGATTTTTCCTTTACTTGATGGTCATTCAAAAAGCGAGGATTTCTGTTAAATAAATAATTCTTGTACCTTTTAAAATAGCTTTACGGGGTTTGAGAGACTCTGTTGTTTTATTCTTTGTGTTTTTCTCTTTACTTGATGGTCATTCAAAAAGCGAGGATTTCTGTTAAATAAATAATTCTTGTACCTTTTAAAATAGCTTTACGGGTTTTGAGAGACTCTGTTGTCTTATTCCGTGTGATTTTTTCTTTACTTGATGGTCATTCAAAAAGAAAGGATTTCTGTTAAATAAATAATTATTGTACCTTTTAAAATAGCTTTACGGGGTTTGAGAGACTCTGTTGTCTTATTCCATGTGATTTTTTCTTTACTTGATGGTCATTCAAAAAGCGAGGATTTCTGTTAAATAAATAATTCTTGTACCTTTTAAAATACCTTTACGGGGTTTGAGAGACTCTGTTGTTCTATTCTGTGTGATTTTTTCTTTACTTGGTGGTCATTCAAAAAGCAAGGATTTCTGTTAAATAAATAATTCTTGTACCTTTTAAAATAGCTTTACGGGGTTTGAGAGACTCTGTTGTTTTATTCTGTGTGATTTTTTCTTTACTTGGTGGTCATTCAAAAAGCAAGGATTTCTGTTAAATAAATAATTCTTGTACCTTTTAAAATAGCTTTACGGGGTTTGAGAGACTCTGTTGTTATATTCTGTGTGATTTTTTCTTTACTTGGTGATCATTCAAAAAGCGAGGATTTCTGTTAAATAAATAATTCTTGTACCTTTTAAAATAGCTTTACGGGGTTTGAGAGACTCTGTTGTTTTATTCTGTGTGTGTTTTTTTTCTTTACTTGATGGTCATTCAAAAAGCGAGGATTTCTGTTAAATAAATAATTCTTGTACCTTTTAAAATAGTTTTACGGGGTTTGAGAGACTCTGTTGTCTTATTCCGTGTGATTTTTTCTTTACTTGGTGGTCATTCAAAAAGCGAGGATTTCTGTTAAATGAATAATTCTTGTACCTTTTAAAATAGCTTTACGGGGTTTGAGAGACTCTGTTGTTTTATTCTGTGTGTGTTTTTTTTCTTTACTTGGTGGTCGTTCAAAAGCGAGGATTTCTGTTAAATAAATAATTCTTGTACCTTTTAAAATAGTTTTACCGGGTTTGAGAGACTCTGTTGTCTTATTCCGTGTGATTTTTTCTTTACTTGGTGGTCATTCAAAAAGCGAGGATTTCTGTTAAATAAATAATTCTTGTACCTATTAAAATAGCTCTACGGGGTTTGAGAGACTCTGTTGTTTTATTCTGTGTGATTTTTTCTTTACATGGTGATCATTCAAAAAGCGAGGATTTCTGTTAAATAAATAATTCTTGTACCTTTTAAAATAGCTTTACGGGGTTTGAGAGACTCTGTTGTTATATTCTGTGTGATTTTTTCTTTACTTGGTGATCATTCAAAAAGCGAGGATTTCTGTTAAATAAATAATTCTTGTACCTTTTAAAATAGCTTTACGGGGTTTGAGAGACTCTGTTGTTATATTCTGTGTGATTTTTTCTTTACTTGGTGGTCATTCAAAAAGCAAGGATTTCTGTTAAATAAATAATTCTTGTACCTTTTAAAATAGTTTTACGGGGTTTGAGAGGCTCTGTTGTCTTATTCCGTGTGATTTTTTCTTTACTTGGTGGTCATTCAAAAAGCGAGGATTTCTGTTAAATAAATAATTCTTGTACCTTTTAAAATAGTTTTACGGTGTTTGAGAGACTCTGTTGTTTTATTCCGTGTGATTTTTTCTTTACTTGATGGTCATTCAATAAGCGAGGATTTCTGTTAAATAAATAATTCTTGTACCTTTTAAAATAGCTTTACGGGGTTTAAGAGACTCTGTTGTCTTATTCCGTGTGATTTTTTCTTTACTTGATGGTCATTCAAAAAGCGAGGATTTTTGTTAAATAAATAATTCTTGTACCTTTTAAAATAGCTTTACGGGGTTTGAGAGACTCTCTTGTCTTATTTCGTGTGATTTGATCTTTACTTGGTGGTCATTCAAAAAGCGAGGATTTTTGTTAAATAAATAATTCTTATACCTTTTAAAATAGCTTTACGGGGTTTGAGAGACTCTGTTGTTTTATTCTGTGTGTTTTTTTCTTTACTTGGTGGTCATTCAAAAAGCGAGGATTTCTGTTAAATAAATAATTCTTGTGCCTTTTAAAATAGCTTTACGGGGTTTGAGAGACTCTGTTGTCTTATTCCGTGTGATTTTTTCTTTACTTGGTGGTCATTCAAAAAGCGAGGATTTCTGTTAAATAAATAATTCTTGTACCTTTTAAAATAGCTTTACGGGGTTTGAGAGACTCTGTTGTTTTATTCTGTGTTTTATTTTTCTTTACTTGATGGTCATTCAAAAAGCGAGGATTTCTGTTAAATAAATAATTCTTGTACCTTTTAAAATAGCTTTACGGGGTTTGAGAGACTCTGTTGTCCCCAGCGATCAGAAATTAAATTATAAAAAAAGTTTCTTCACCTCTTGAATACACAATACCGAAATTTTATTCAACTTTCATGTAAGAAAATTATGGAAAATACAATTCTCTAGTTCAAATATGAAACTTAAGTCCAGTTTTGGATACTCATAATGATGAGGACTGATGATTCTAATTCAATATTTTCTTTTTTCATAAAAACATACTTTTTTTTAAACTTCGAAATTATTCAACTTTATTTTTTATTTTTTTATTTTTTTTTGTACGTATCTTAAAATGACAAAATATGCTTACGGCTCTAACAGTTGTACTCTATGATTTCTCTGAGACACGACGCGGCTTTCCCACTGGTACTCTAAGGCCGGTTATCGACACTACCTAGTTTATTGCATGTATTAAATCAGTATTTTTTACGCAGTGGAACGATAAACACATTAGTCATATCTTAAAAAAAAGTGAAGATGGAGCATTTTAATAAAGTGTGTTCACATGACAATGTTATTGTAGCATTGAATGCCAACAAGGAGAAGTATTTAAACTATGAAACAAGTACAAGTGGTAGCACTATTGGAAATGTATGCATGCATTGTCATGACAGTAAGGAATTAAATTTCTTTGGAATACCGAAAAGATTCCGTTGTACAAATGGTGGATATGCGAGATTTAGATCTCCGGAGATGATTGCACTCAAAGAGAATGCCAACATAAAGATAATCGTTGATGATAGAGGACAACTCCTTGCTACTGTTGCAGGTAACACATTACCTACTGATATATCCAATCGTCAGCTTTCGGGTATTAGCATTCAACGGAAGGTCAATAAAAGAAAGGCTTACTCTTCTACTAATATCGTAAACCATATCTTGGCTACGTGCCGAAACTGTTACCTGTGTAATTACCTACTGATACATCCAATCGTCATCTTTTAGGTATTAGCATTCAACTGAAGGTCAGTAAAAGAAAGGCCTACTCTTCTACTAATATCGTAAACCATATCTTGGCTACGTGCCGAAACTGTTACCTGTGTAAAAATAATGTGATAATAGACAATGAAATTGCCAGAAAAATAAAAAGGGCATTAACAAAAAATATCACTATGGAATATCAAGATGAATTGATGAAAAACAAAGTGCCAGCAAACGTTACTACCATTAATCAAACAGTCGATGAATCAAATAATACCAAAGATGAAACGTATATTGAACCTGTCGGTGATACACCAGTAAATATTGTGTATGACTCAAAATAGAATAATGATTATTCTACCGATTACGAGTTAAGAGAAGACAATAGCTACAATATCAAGAGAGAACATGGTGAACTATTTTATGGAACAGATTCAAAATGTCCAAAGTTGATCATTGGTATTAATAATGTATCATAATACATTTTTGTATTAATATTCTTTTCATTTAAATATTCAAATTCCATCTTTTAAAATTATCCATCGTTCTAGTCAAATTGTAAATAAAATGATCTGGGATCGGGAAAAAATGTGCAAATATCATGAAGAATCAGATGCACTTTTAGCTAAAATAATTGTAAATTATTCTAAGGATGTTGATCAAATTGATATTGATCTATTTTACCTTGAAATTGTTCATAGTTTAAAAGTCGGGGCTAATAAAGCATTTAGAACTGATTCTTTCCGTCGTGGATCTCGTGTTTTAGGTTGGAACCTTAACCCGATTTTAAAGCAAAGCCAAAAGAATGCATCTCAAGCTTGTTACATTTGGAATTGCGCGGGAAAACCGCGATCTGGACCATTTTATGATGGTATGAAATTAACTAAACGCGTTTTTCGGGCTGAGTTGCGTTTGCATAATGAAATTATAAAAGATGAAATTGGTTCAAGGATTACTAGTGATAAGAATGAACTTTGGACTTTGGTTAATTCTAGACGTCGTAATAATAATTGTTCACCAGATTCTAATAGTTCTCTGAAACTAGATGATTGGATAACTCATTATAATCAAGTTTTTTCATCCGGTGATGCGGCAATTGAATCACGGCTTGACTCTTTATTATCGGAAGAAATTTCAAAGCCCCGCCCAAATAGTAAAATATCTGTTTCTGTTGATGATGTAACGGTAGCAATTAAAGCTCTAAAAAGTAAGCATTCTTTTGATCATGATGGTATACATTCAAACCATATAAAATGGGCATCCCCCAAAGCAATCCTTCTCCTCGCTACTCTTTTTACTACTATTCTTTCTTCTGGAGTTCTTCCAACTAGCTTTTCTCGTGCTACCACTTCACCCCTTTCAAAAAAAGGAGGGAATACGAATCGATGTTCTGATTACAGGCCAATTACTGTTTCGTGCCAGATTAGCAAAGTTTTTGAGTTAGTTTTATTAAAGTATTTGGAGTCTTGTAACCAAGGCCTGAATCAAATTGGGTTCCGTAAGGGTCTAAGCATGGATGTTGCTCATACCCTCCTTTCAAGAATAATATCCTTTTGTAAGCGATCGGATAGAGTTTATACACTTGCGTTAGATTTTGCGGCGGCGTATGATTCAATTATCCATTCTTGGGCTATGACTGCGCTTCTGAAGAATAATGTCCCACTACCAGTAGTTTTGGTTTTAAAAAAGTGGTATGGCTCCTCTCGTATTCGTATTAAGTGGAAGAATCAGTTTAGTGATTATAATGTTAAGTTATGTAGGGGGCTGAGACAAGGAAGCATTATTTCTCCTTTGATTTTCAATATTACTGTTTTGGGGCTGTTTGATCAGATTCAGTTGACTTTTATTTATGGTAAAGGTTATGTTCTGTCGTGGATTGCTTACGCAGATGATTTACTCCTTTTGAGTCGATCGCTTCAGTCACTTCAACAAAATGTAGATTTTTTAGCAAAGGTTTTTAGTGAGCATGGACTTCGTTTTCGCCCTGAAAAGTGTCAGTTTTTAATTCTTTAAAATCTAGGTATCAGAATGAATAAATTCTTTATCAGCATCCATTGTTGGATATGTCATTATGTCATTATGAATAAATTGTAAGTAAGTAACTGAGTAAGTAGGTAAGTAAGTAAGTAACAACCTCTTTCTTGAATTCACCTCTTGGATACACAATACAGAAATTTAATTCAGGAAATTATGAAAAAAAATTTAGACGGGGTTACGTGCGCGCACGTAACCCCGTCTAAATTTTGTTTTCATAATTTCCTGAATTAAATTTCTGTATTGTGTATCCAAGAGGTGAATTCAAGAAAGAGGTTGTTACTTACTTACTTACCTACTTACTCAGTTACTTACTTACAATTTATTCATAATGACATAATGACATATCCAACAATGGATGTTGATAAAGAATTTATTCATTCTGATACCTAGATTTTGCCAATGGTATTCCCATGCAACCTGAGAAATGGATGTTGATATAGAATTTAATCAATCTGATACTTAGATTTTGTCAATTTTATCCGATATTTTATCCTATGTATCCGAGAAAAGGATGCTGATATAGAATTTAGTCACTCTGATACTTAGTTTTTGTCAATTTTATCCGACATATCCGATAAAGGATGTTGTTAAAGCATTTATTCATTCTTCAATTTAGATTTCGTCATTTTTGTTTGATGCATCTGACAAAGGACGTTGATAAAAGAAAAAAATATTCACTCTGACACTTAGATTCTGTCAATTTTATATGATGTATCTAACAAAAGATGTTGATAAATAAAATTTATTCACTCTATCCCATGTGTCTGACAATAGATGTATGCGAATTCCTTTTCGTACATCTCCAATGTTTTAATAGACATTCTAAACGTTTGATATGCTAGCTTACTCTAAAAATAATGAACACATAACAATGTAACGCATAATATATTTTTAATGAAATAATGCCATGTAGAATATTAATACAAAAATATATTATGATACATTATTAATATCAATGATCAACTTTGGACATTTTGAATCTGTTCCATAAAATAGTTCACCATGTTCTCTCTTGATATTGTAGCTATTGTCTTCTCTTAACTCGTAATCGGTAGAATAATCATTATTCCATTTTGAGTCATACACAATATTTACTGGTGTGTCACCGACAGGTTCAATATACGTTTCATCTTTGGTATTATTTGATTCATCGACTGTTTGATTAATGGTAGCAACGTTTGCTGGCACTTTGTTTTTCATCAATTCATCTTGATATTCCATAGTGATATTTTCTGACAATGCCCTTTTTATTTTTCTGGCAATTTCACTGTCTATTATCACATTATTTTTACACAGGTAACAGTTTCGGCGCGTAGCCAAGATATGGTTTACGATACTAGTAGAAGAGTAGGCCTTTCTTTTATTGACCTTCCGTTGAATGCTAATACCTAAAAGATGACGATTGGATGTATCAGTAGGTAATGTGTTACCTGCAACATTAGCAAGGAGTTGTCCTTTATCATCAACGATTATCTTTATTTTGGCATTCTCTTTGAGTGCAATCATCTCCGGAGATCTCAATCTCGCATATCCACCATTTGTACAACGGAATCTTTTCGGTATTCCAAAGAAATTTTATTCCTTACTGTCATGACAATGCATGCATACATTTTTCAATAGTGCTACCACTTGTACTTGTTTCATAGTTTAAACACTTCTCCTTGTTGGCATTCAGTGCTACAATAACATTGTCATGTGAACACACTTTATTAAAATGCTCCATCTTCACTTTTTTTTAAGATATGACTTATGTGTTTATCGATCCACTGCGTAAAAAATACTGATTTAATACATACAATAAACTAGGTAGTGTCGATAACCGGCCATAGAGTACCAGTGGGAAGACCGCATTGTGTCTCTGAGAAATCATAGAGTACAATTGTTAGAGCCGTAAGAATATTTTGTCATTTTAAGATACGTACAAAAAAAATAAAAAAAATAAAAAAATAAAGTTGAATAATTTCGAAGTTTAAAAAAAGTATGTTTTTATGAAAAAAAATATTGAATTAGAATCATCAGTCCTCATCATTATGAGTATCCAAAACTGGACTTAAGTTTCACATTTGAACTAGAGAATTGTATTTTCCATAATTTTCTTACATGAAAGTTGAATGAAATTTCAGTATTGTGTATTCAAGAGGTGAAGAAACTTTTTTATAATTTAATTTCTGATCGCTGGAGACAACAGAGTCTCTCAAACCATGTAAAAGTATTTTAAAAGGTACAAGAATTATTTATTTAACAGAAATCCTCGCTTTTTGAATGACCATCAAGTAAAGAAAAAAAAACAAAAAAAAACACACAGAATAAAACAACAGAGTCTCTCAAACCCCCTAAAGCTATTTTAAAAGGTACAAGAATTATTTATTTAACAAAAATCCTCGCTTTTTGAATGACCACCAAGTAAAGAAAAAATCACACGGAATAAGACAACAGAGTCTCTCAAACCCCGTAAAGCTATTTTAAAAGGTACAAGAATTATTTATTTAACAGATCTCCTCGCTTTTTGAATGACCACCAAGTAAAGAAAAAAAAACACACGGAATAAGACAACAGAGTCTCTCAAACCCCGTAAAGCTATTTTAAAAGGTACAAGAATTATTTATTTAACAAAAATCCTCGCTTTTTGAATGACCACCAAGTAAAGATAAAATCACACGGAATAAGACAAGACAGTCTCTCAAACCCCGTAAAGCTATTTTAAAAGGTACAAGAATTATTTATTTAACAAAAATCCTCGCTTTTTGAATGACCACCAAGTAAAGAAAAAATCACACGGAATAAGACAACAGAGTCTCTCAAACCCCGTAAAGCTATTTCAAAAGGTACAAGAATTATTTATTTAACAAAAATCCTCGCTTATTGAATGACCCTCAAGTAAAGAAAAAATCACCCGGAATAAGACAACAGAGTCTCTCAAACCCCGTAAAGCTAATTTAAAAGGTACAAGAATTATTTATTTAACAGAAATCCTAACTTTTTGAATGACCACAAAGTAAAGAAAAAAACACACAGAATAAAACAACAGAGTCTCTCAAACCCCGTAAAGCTATTTTAAAAGGTACAAGAATTATTTATTTAACAGAAATCCTCGCTTTTTGAATGACCACCAAGTAAAGAAAAAATCACACGGAATAAGACAACAGATTCTCTCAAACCCCGTAAAGCTATTTTAAAAGGTACAAGAATTATTCATTTAACAGAAATCCTCACTTTTTGAATAATCACCATCAAGTAAAGAAAAAATCACACGGAATAAGACAACAGAGTCTCTCAAACCCCGTAAAGCTATTTCAAAAGGTACAAGAATTATTTATTTAACAAAAATCCTCGCTTATTGAATGACCCTCAAGTAAAGAAAAAATCACCCGGAATAAGACAACAGAGTCTCTCAAACCCCGTAAAGCTATTTTAAAAGGTACAAGAATTATTTATTTAACAGAAATCCTAACTTTTTGAATGACCACAAAGTAAAGAAAAAAACACACAGAATAAAACAACAGATTCTCTCAAACCCCGTAAAGCTATTTTAAAAGGTACAAGAATTATTTATTTAACAGAAATCCTCGCTTTTTGAATGACCACCAAGTAAAGAAAAAATCACACGGAATAAGACAACAGAGTCTCTCAAACCCCGTAAAGCTATTTTAAAAGGTACAAGAATTATTCATTTAACAGAAATCCTCAATTTTTGAATAATCACCAAGTAAAGAAAAAATCACACGGAATAAGACAACCCCGTTTTGCCGACCATGGCCAAAATGCTATCAACGGGAATATTCTGAGAGATTATTTAGTAAAAAGCTATTAGTTTAAGACTACACAAGAACCTATCCAGTTCCAGGGACCCTTCTGTCAAACGACAGAAGGGTGTTTTTTTTTCTTTACTTGATGGTCAGTCAAAAGCGAGGATTTCTGTTAAATAAATAATTCTTGTACCTTTTAAAATAGCTTTACGGGGTTTGAGAGACTCTGTTGTCTTATTCTGTGTGATTTTTTCTTTACTTGGTGGTCATTCAAAAAGCGAGGATTTCTGTTAAATAAATAATTCTTGTACCTTTTAAAATAGCTTTACGGGGTTTGAGAGCTGTTGTTTTATTCTGTGTGATGTTTTCTTTACAAATTGATCATTCAAAAAAAGAGGATTTCTGTTAAATAAATAATTCTTGTACCTTTTAAAATAGCTTTACGGGGTTTGAGAGACTCTGTTGTTTTATTCTGTGTGATTTTTTCTTTACTTGGTGATCATTCAAAAAGCGAGGATTTATGTTAAATAAATAATTCTTGTACCTTTTAAAATAGCTTTACGGGGTTTGAGAGACTCTGTTGTCTTATTCTGTGTGATTTTTTCTTTACTTGGTGGTCATTCAAAAAGCGAGGATTTCTGTTAAATAAATAATTCTTGTACCTTTAAAAATAGCTTTACGGGGTTTGAGAGACTCTGTTGTTTTATTCTGTGTGATTTTTTCTTTACTTCGTGGTCATTCTAAAAGCAAGGATTTCTGTTAAATAAATAATTCTTGTACCTTTTAAAATAGCTTTACGGGGCTTGAGAGACTCTGTTGTCTTATTCCGTGTGATTTTTTCTTTACTTGGTGGCCATTCAAAAAGCGAGGATTTTTGTTAAATAAATAATTCTTGTACCTTTTAAAATAGCTTTATGGGGTTTGAGAGACTCTGTTGTCTTATTCTGTGTGTTTTTTTCTTTACTTGGTGATCATTCAAAAAGCGAGGATTTCTGTTAAATAAATAAATCTTGTACCTTTTAAAATAGCTTTACGGGGTTTGAGAGACTCTGTTGTCTTATTCCGTGTGATTTTTTCTTTACTTGATGATCATTCAAAAAGTGAGGATTTCTGTTAAATAAATAATTCTTGTACCTTTTAAAATAGCTTTACGGGGTTTGAGAGACTCTGTTGTTTTATTCTGTGTGTTTTTTCTTTACTTGGTGATCATTCAAAAAGCGAGGATTTCTGTTAAATAAATAATTCTTGTACCTTTTAAAATAGCTTTACGGGGTTTGAGAGACTCTGTTCTTTTATTCTGTGTGATTTTTCTTTACTTGATGATCATTCAAAAAGCGACGATTTCTGTTAAATAAATAATTCTTGTACCTTTTAGAATAGCTTTACGGGGTTTGAGAGACTCTGTTGTCTTATTCCGTGTGATTTTTTCTTTACTTGATGGTCATTCAAAAAGCGAGGATTTCTGTTAAATAATTAATTATTGTACCTTTTAAAATAGCTTTACGGGGTTTGAGAGACTCTGTTGTCTTATTCCATGTGAATTTTTCTTTACTTGAAGGTCATTCAAAAAGCGAGTATTTATGTTAAATAAATTTGTGATATGTAATGATTGTAAAATCGTGTTTAATGACGTTGGTTGGAAAGGTATCCATAATTACATTCTCTGAAAAGGTGCCAAGGAACGTAATCTCCCCAAATTACACCATTATAAGTACTCTAAGACACCTCGCTCCCATCATCCCATCCCTCCAAAAATATTTTATTTAGAGATTTTATGTTAAAAAATTATCCAATCACTAATTAGAATCAATCACACTCCTATTATTCAAACATTAATTAATATCGTTCATAGAGTCCAATTTGCGAATTCCTTATCCCTTTTTTGCAAATATCAATCAAACAATTCCGATTGTAAAAGCGTGTTTAATCACGTTGCTTGGAAAGGTATCCACGAGTACATGCTCTGAAAAGGTGCCAAGGAAGTATAAGTGTGAGAGGATACTCACTCTCTTTGAACGTAATCTCCCAATTGTTTTATAACCTGCTTTTCTTGTAGGCGTGAATGTATAGTTGAATCTATAGCTCAAATCTATTACACTTTCGAGCATATTCTTGTAGGCGTGAATGTATAGTTGAATGTATAGTTCAAATCTATTACACTTTTGAGCATATTCTTGTAGGCGTGAATGTATAGTTCAAATATATAGAATAGATACTACTGACATCGGATATTAGAAGTTTATTTTATGCAGACCTTATGCAAAAACACAGAACTGTGTTTTTTCCCAATGGATTGGATCACGAATGCTTGTTTATTTGTCTCTACTTGTTTCATTTTTCAGGGGTGATTGTGCCGAGACAGTCTGTAGGATATTAGGAGAGAGCTAACTCAAACAGAAATTCCTATATCTAATCCCTTTCCTAAGTGAAAAAGTATCCTGTAGCAAGGAAGAGCCTATTCTGTGTGCTAGATTAAACTTTTTGCCGACCATGGCCAAAATGCTATCAACGGGAATATTCTGAGAGAGCATTTAATAAAAAGCTATTAGTTTAAGACTACACACGAACCTATCCAGTTCCAGGGACCCTTCTGTCAAACGATAGTCCATTCGTCTATCATGCGATGGTACATATTATGAAGTCCACAAAATAGAATGTATCTAGAGCACCAGTAACTATAATGAAGGGTTGCTTGATTGCACACGAGCTCTGAGGCGGGGGGGGGGGTCAATGGATCTTTTATGAGGGAGCACCTGCCTGAATCCTCAACTAAGCACTTTTAGGGCGAAATTTTCCAAATTTTTGTGAGAGATCCTTCTGGTAAAGACGGTGATTGGGTTCGACTCCTAACTCCCCTTTAATTGGAAGAATACAGTAGGACTAAGCGTACAATGTTGATGTTGCAGGAACAATTTTAGTGTAAATTAAAGGTTCACATTTAAATATTTAGATAAACAAAGGCTAAGGGACGGGTGAGGTGGGATTTTCCCAGGAGCAATGCTAGTCAAATGCACCCCCTTCCCTTGAAGAAATGTGTCCTAATTGCCTAAAAAGGGGGTTTGGCTTTACAAACCCCCCTTCATCTTGTTCTTGAAAATAAGTTTTAACGGAGAGCATTTTTCAGAACTGATTTTCGAAGCAGTGTTAGCCCCATTCCCGTTTCTTATACTTTTTTAAGTTAATTTTTTTTTAACTTTTCTTTTTATTTTATATATTTTTTTAAAATGGGAATTTTTTTCAAGTTTTTTTTTAAATGTCTTAGGATGACATGAAACATACTCAAAATATTAAATTCACATTTAATATTTTCAAAATTCAAAACGAGAATGATATAGATATGTTAGTCGTGACTTTTACTATTAGAAAAATAATGTTTGCAGTAGCACTTTTCTTTTTTTGGACGGAAAATTCTTTAACTTTTTTTTTATTCGGTAACATCAATCATACTCTATGCTTGCTCATAGTCACTACGTGGTTCTCCCAACGATATTCTATTTTTAAATTTCTTAGAAAGATATGAAATATGCTTAAAACCAAGAAAAAATCACATTTAATATTTTCAAGATACAAAATGAGAATAATAGATATGTTAGTCGTGACTTTTGCTATTAAAAAACTAGTGTTTGTAGTAGCACTTTTCTTTTATTTTTTTTCTGACTTTGAATTTTTTGGACTTCATTATTCAACCTTTTTTTACTTATGCGCTTATATTAACGGTACTCTATGGATACTCATTAACACTACATAGTTTATTACATATTATAACATTGACAGAATCTAGATATCAGAGTGAATAAATCCTTTATCAACATATTTTGTCGGATATGTCAGATAACATTATCAAAATCTAAGTGTCGGAATGATTAAATTCTTTATCAACATCTTTTGTCGACTACATAGGATAACATTGACAAAATCTAAGTATCAGAGTGATTAAATGCTTTATCAACATCTTTTGTCGGATACATAGGATAACATTGACATAATCTAAGTATGAGAGTGAATAAATTCTTTATCAACATCTGTTGTTGGACACATAGTATAAAATTGAAAAAATCTAAGTATCAGATTGAATAAATACTTTATCAACATCTTTTGTTAAATACGTCGGATAACAATATCAAAATCTAAGTATCAGAGTGATTGAATTCTATATCAACATCTTTTGTCGGATACATAGGATAATATTGACAAAATCTGTGTAACAGAGTGAATTAATCATTTATGAATATTCTTTGTCAGATACATCGGATAATACTGGCAAAATCTAAGAATCAGATTGAATAAATTCTTTAGCAACATCCTTTGTCGGATACATCTGATAACATTGACAGAATCTAGGCATCAGAGTGAATAAATCCTTTATCGACATGTTTTGTCGGATATGTCGGATAACATTATCAGAATCTAAGTATCAGAGTGATTAAATTCCTTTTCAACATCTTTTGTCGGCTACATAGGATAACATTGACAAAATCTAAGTATCAGAGTGATTAGGTTCTTTATCAACATCTTTTCTCGGGTATATAGGATAACATTGATAAAATCTAAGTATCAGAGTGAATAAATCATTTATCAACAACCTTTGTTAGATACGTCGGATGAAATTGACAAATCTAAGAATCATGTTCAATAAATTCTTTAGCAACATCCTTTGTCGGACAAATCAGATAACTTTGACATAATCTAGGTATCAGAGTGAATAAATCCTTTATCAACATATTTTGTCAGATATGTCGGATAACAATATTAGAATCTAAGTATCAGAGTGATTAAATTCATTATCAACATCTTTTGTCGGCTACTTAGGATAAAATTGACAAAATCTAAATATCAGAGTGGTTAAATTCTTTATCAACATCTTTTTGTCAAATACATAGGATAACATTGACAAAATCATCAGGTAAATAAATTCTTGATCAACATCCTTTGTCGGATACATAGGATAACATTGACGCAATCTAAGTATCAGAGTGGATAAATTCCTTATCAACATATTTTGTCGGATACGTCGGTTTATATTATCAAAATCTAAGTATCAGAGTGATTAAATTCTTTATCAACATCTTTTCTCGTATACAAAGATAACAGAGACAAAATCTAAGTATCAGAGTGATTAAATCTTTTTATCAACATTTTTGCCGGATACATACGATGAAAATGACAAAATCTAAGAATCAGGTTGAATAAATTCTTTATCAACATCTTTTTTCGGTTACGTCGGATGAATGATAAAATCTAAGTATCAGAGTGAACAGATTCTTCATGAAGATCCTTTGTGGGATACATCAGATAACATTCACAAAATTTAAGTATCAGATTGAATATATCCTTTGTCAACATCCTTTGTAAGATACAATTGATAGCATTCAAAAAATCAAAGTATAAGAGCGAATAAATTTTTTATCAACATCATTTGTCGGATACGTTGAATAACATTGATAAAATCTAAGTATCAAAGTGAATAAATTCTATATCTACATCTTTTGGCAGATACTTCAGATAATATTTTCAATATCTAAGCATCAGAGTGATTAATCCTCTATCAACTTAACATTATCGAAATCTAAGTATCAGAGTGATTAAATTCTTTATTAACTTCCTTTGTCAGCTACATAGGATAACATTGACAAAATCTAAGTATCAAAGTGAATAAATTCTATATCTACATCTTTTGGCAGATACGTCAGATAATATTTTCAATATCTAAGCATCAGAGTGATTTAATCCTTTACCAACATCTTTTCTCGGATACGTCGGATTAGATTATCAAATTCTAAGTATCAGAGTGATTAAATTCATTATCAACATCTTTTGTCGGCTACATAGGATAAAATTGATAAAAGCTAAGTATCAGAGTGATTAAATTCTTTATCAACATATTTTGTCGGATACATAGAACAGTATTGACAAAATCTAAGTATCAGAGTGACTAAAATCATTATCAACATCTTTTGTCGGATACATAGGATAACATCGACAAAATATAAGTATCAGAGTGAATAATCAAGAAAAGATTTTGATAAAAAAAATCAATCACTGTGATACTTAGATTTTGTCAATGTTATCCTATGTAGCCAACAAAAGATGTTGATAGAGAATTTAATCACTCTGATACTTAGATTCTGAAAATTATATCCGAGACATCTGACAAAATACGTTGATAAAGGATTTATTCACTCTGATACCTAGATTCTGTCAATTTTATCTGATGTGTCCGATAAAGGATGTTGCTAAAGAATTTATTCAATATGATTCTTAGATTTTGTCAATTTCATCCGACGTATCTGACAAAGTATGTTGATAAATGATTTATTCACTCTGATACTTAGATTTTGTCAATTTTATCCTATTTACCGGAGAAAAGATGTTGAAAAAGAATCAAATCATTCTGATACTTAGATTTTGTCAATGTTATCCGCTGTATCTAACAAAAGATGTTGATAAAAAATTTATTCAATATGATTCTTAGATTTTGTCAATTTCATCCGACGTATCTGACAAAGTATGTTGATAAATGATTTATTCACTCTGATACTTAGATTTTGTCAATTTTATCCTATTTACCGGAGAAAAGATGTTGAAAAAGAATGAAATCATTCTGATACTTAGATTTTGTCAATGTTATCCGCTGTATCTAACAAAAGATGTTGATAAAAAATTTATTCAATATGATTCTTAGATTTTGTCAATTTCATCCGACGTATCTGACAAAGTATGTTGATAAATGATTTATTCACTCTGATACTTAGATTTTGCCTATGTTATCTTAAGTATACGAGAAAAGATGCTGATAGAGAATTTAATCACTCTGATACTTAGATTTTGATAATATTAACCAACGTATCCGACAAAAGATGTTGATAAGGAATCTATCACTCTTTTACTTAGATTGTGTCAATGTTATCCTATGTATCCGACAAAGGATGTTGATCAAGAATTTATTCACCTGATACTTAGATTTTGCCAATGTTATCCTATGTATCCGCCAAAAAGTGGTCATAAAGAATTTAATCACGGTGATACTTAAATTTTGTCAATGTTGCCCTATATAGCCGACAAAAGATGTTGATAATGAATTTAATCACTCTGATACTTAGATTCTGATAATGTTATCCAAAATATATGACAAAATATGTTGATAAAGGATTTATTCGCTCTGATACCTAGATTGTGTCAATGTTATCTGATGTGTCCGACAAAGGATGCTGCTAAAGAATTTATTCAATATGATTCTTAGATTTTGTCAGTTTCATTCGACGTATCTAACAAAGGATGTTGATAAATGATTTATCCACGCTGATACTTAGATTTTATCAATGTTATCCTGTATACCCGAGAAAAGATGTTGATAAAGAATTTAATAACTCTGATACTTAGATTCTGCTAATGTTATCTGACATATCCGACAAAACATGTTGATAAAGGATTTATTCAATCTGATGCCTAGATTCTGTCAATGTTATCTGATGTATCCGACAAAGGCTGTTGCTAAAGAATTCGTTCAATCTGATTCTTAGATTTTGTCAGTTTTATCCGATGTATCGGACAAATAATGTTGATGAATAATTAATTCACTCTGATGCACAGATTTTGTCAATAATATCCTATGTATCCGACAAAAGATGTTAATATAGAATTCAATCACTCTGATACTTAGATTTTGTCAATGTTTTCCCATGTATCTGACAAAAGATGTTGATAAAGTATTTAATCACTCTGATACTTAGATTGAGTCAATGTTATCCTATGTAGTCGACAAAAGATGTTAATAAAGAATTTAATCACTCCGACACTTAGATTTTGATAATGTTATCTGACATATCCGACAAAATATGTTGATAAAGGATTTATTCACTCTGATATCTAGATTCTGTCAATGTTATATAATGTATCCGACAAAGGACGTTGCTATATAATTTAATTCATACAAAAAAATAGGAAGCGAAAAAAAAATTTCATTCATTTTTCCTTCCAATTAAAAAAAAAACTGTTTGAAAATATGTAATAAACTATGTAGTGTCAATGAGTATCCATAGAGTACCGCTAATATAACCGCATAAGTAAAAAAAAGTTCAATAATGGAGTCGAAGAAATTCCAAGTCAGAAAAAAAAGTAAAGTGGTACTACAAACACTATTTTTCTAATAGTTTAGTCACGACTAACATATCTATTAATCTCGGTTTGTATTTTGAAAATATCATATGCGACTTTTTTGGTTTTAAGTATATTTCATACCTTTCCAAGACATTTAAAAAATAGAATATCATTGGGAGAACCAAGTAGTGTATATGAGCAAGTATAGAGTATGATTGATGTGGCCAAATAAAAAAAAAGTTTAATAATTTTCTGTCCAAAAAAAGATTTCGTCCCAAAAATGAGAAAAGTGCTACTGCAAACATTATTTTTCTAATAGCAAAAAATACGACTAACATATCTATATAATTTTTTTTTGAATTTTGAAAATACTAAATGTGAATTTGATATTTTGAGTATGTTTCATGTCATTCTAAGACATTTAAAAAAACTTGAAAAAAATTACCATGTTGAAAAAAATATATATAATAAAAAAAGTAAAAAAAACTTCAAAAAAAGTATAAGAAATGGGGGAGGGCAAAAAGTTGGAGGGAGGGGCTCCTTGGTGTTGGGGATTGTGGGCCCTTATAGGTTGAGGTCCATGGTGGTGAGGGTCATTGGTGAATGCGGTCCTTGATGGTTCAAACCCATAACCATCTCACTAGTTGATCGCTAAGGATTTCTAAGGAATGTTCTGAGTTTTTATATTAAAATTCTTTTCTTGGCATCTACAACTTTATTAGTTTCAACTTTTTAGTATGCTCCATGGTTAAAGAATATTATACATTGCTCCCCATCTCTCATTTTGTACTTGTGTATTATAGCGACCATAGCCAAGAAGTAAAGCTAGGTCAAGTGGCAAGATCATCTTAGTGCCTATGACTCTATTAGTTTCAACTTTTTAGCATACTCAGATACTAAAGCATATTTTGTATTGCCCCCTTCCCCCATTATGTACTTGTGTTTTATAGCGACCACAGCCAAGAAATAAAGCTAGGTCAAGTCACAAGGTCACATTGGTGCCTACGACTCTATTTGTTTCAACTTTTTAGTATACTCCATTGCTAAAGAATATTATACATTGCCCCAAATAAAATTTCAACCTTATGAGTGTACTTAAATCAGTTGACTTCAGAAAGGTTGAATATATGCTAATCATATCATTCAGACCAGATTCATGCAAATCGGATAAATTTTTGCAAATTGAGATAGCTTTATGCAAATAAGTTACCCTTGATACCTCTAATAATGTATGCGATACACGACGAGATTTCAGATACCTTTAAGATACAGGTTATTAGCCGGCCTCCATAACTTTGACATTCATCTCACAATATATGGATTACCCTCTGTAGAAACATCTCTGATTGGTCCAGAAATGGGTGTTTTTCCTCCGTTTTTAATATATTTTTAGTCGATTTCTTTTCGTCCGTTTTTAGTATAATTTTAAGAGTTATGCTAAAGCTCAAGGAATCTGTCATTCATCTTAAGTCTGGTATTCAAGTATAAGTTTAACATTTGCGTAACACTGCTTCGAAAATCAGTTCTGAAAAATGCGCTCTGTTAACACTTATTTTTAAGGACAAAATGAAGTGGGGTTTGGAAAGCCATCCTAATATTAGGCCATGAGGACACATTTCTTCAAGGGAAGGGGGTGCATTTGACAAGCATTGCTCCTGGCAAAATTCCCACCTCACCCGTCCCTTAGCCTTTGTTTATCTAAACATTTAAATGTTAACCTTTAATTTACACTAAAATTGTTTCTACAATCAAAAGTGAGCTATTTCCCCTTTAGCATTAACATTGTACGCTTAGTCCTACTGTATAGTTCCAATTAAAGAGAAGTTAGGGGTTGAACCCAATCACCGTCAGAACCAGAAGGATCTCTCGCAACAAGTTGGAAAATTTTCTCACTAAAATGCTGAGTTGAGGATTCAGGCAGGTGCTCCCTCATAAAAAATCCATTACCCCCCCCCACCTCATAGCTTGTGTGCAATTAAGCAACCCTTCATTATCGTTACTGGTGCTCTACATATATTCTATTTTATGGACTTCATAATATGTACCATCGCATGACAGACGAATGTACAATCGTTTGAAAGAGGGGTCCCTGGAACTGGATAGGTTTGTGTGTAGTCTTAAATTAATAGCTCTTTACCAATTGCTCTCTCAGAACATCCGTTGATAGCATTCTGGCCATGGCTGGCAAAACCTTTATTCTAGCACACAGAATAGGCTCTTCCTTGCTACGGGATATTTGTTCACTTAGGAAAAGGATTAGATATTGGAATTTCTGTTTGAGTTAGCTCTCTACTAATATCCTACAGACTGTATCAGCACAATCAACCCTGAAAAATAAAACAAGTAGAAACAAATAAACAAGCATTCGTGATCAGATCCATCGGAAAAAAGCACAGTTCTGGGTTTTTGCATAAGGTTTGTATAAAATAAACGTCTAATATCCGATGTCTTTCTATGTACTGAATTTGAGGTGTAATTTTCACCTATCACCCCGTTTATGATATTCAACTCTTGCAAATTTTCTTATGTGGATAGGTTTCGATTGATAAAACTTACACTTAATGAATTTTATAACTCTAGAATCAATGAACGGTTTAATTTGATGACAACAGCTGTTATCAAGGACGTCAAATGCACTATTTACGGGGTCAAAAATGTCCACTTTTCGAGAGATAGAAAATAGAACAAACTAATTTTTGCGTATCTTATTTACGTTGGGGTTACAAATAACTTTCAAGTCTATGTTGATACTCGTGAACACTGGAAAATTGACGAAACGTGGTAAATGTGCCATAATACAGTTGCTTATTGGATTGTCCATTAATTTGAAAATTCCAGATGGTGATAACTATTTAACTTTGTCTAAATTTCTTTTTTAGTAATCATGGTTGAAATCAGTGACATCAATTTAATAATGCAGAGGGTTGGGAGACAATATATTTGTCATAATCTTTTGGGGGCCAATTTGGCTGCTTTCTATTGTTCCAACGAAAATACAAAAAAATCAATGTTATCCTATGTAGCCGACAAAAGATGTTGATAAATAATGTAATCACTCTGATACTTAGATTTTGATAATGTTATCCGACATAACCGATAAAATATGCTGATAAAGGATTTGTTCACTCCGATGCCTAGATCATGTCAATGTTATCTGATGTATCCGACAAAGGATGTTGCTAAAGTATTTATTCAATCTGATTCTTAGATTTTGTCAATTCCATCCGACGTATGTGACAAAGGATGTTGATAAATGATTTATTCACTCTGATACTTAGATTTTGTCAATGTTATCCTATTTATCCGAGAGAAGATGTTGATAAAGAATTTAATCACTCTGATACTTAGATTTCTATAATGTTATCCAACGTATCCGATAAAAGATATTGATAAAGAATTTATTCAAACTAATTCTTAGATTTTTTCAATTTTATCCGATGTATCTGACAAAAGGATGTTGATAAATGATTTATTCACGCTGATACTTAGATTTTTTCAATATTATGCTATGTATCCAACAAAATACGTTGATAGAGAATTTAATCACTCTGATACTTAAATTTTGATAATGTTAACAAACGTATTTAACAAATGATGTTTGTAAATAATTTATTCACTCTGATACTTAAATTTTGTCAATGTTATTCTATGTATCCGACAAAGGATGTTGATAAAGAATTTTTTCACTCTGATACTTAGATTTTGTCAATGTTATCCTATTTATCCGAGAGAAGATGTTGATAAAGAATTTAATCACTCTGATACTTATGTTTTGAAAATGTTATCCGACGTATCCGATAAAAGATATTGATAAAGAATTTATTCAATCTGATTCTTAGATTTTGTCAGTTTTATCCGATGTATCTGACAAAAGGATGTTGATAAATGATTTACTCACTCTGATGCTTAGATTTTGTTAGTATCATCCTAGGTATTCGACAAAAGATGTTGATACGGAATTTAATCAAAATGATACTTAAATTTTGATAATGTTATCAGACGTACTTAACAAAGGATGTTTCTAAAGAATTTACTCACTCTGATACCTAGATTCTGTCAATGCTATCTGATATATCCGACAACGGATGTTTCTAAAGAATTTAATTCATACAAAAAAAATAGGAAGTGAAAAAATAAAAAGAAGTCATTTGTTTGGCCGTCCAATGTACAGAAAAAAACTGTTTGAAAATATGTAATAAACTATAAAGTGTCAATGAGTGTCCATTGAGTACCACTAATATAAGTGCATAAGTAAAAAAAAGTTGAATAATGAAGTCCAAAAAATTCCAAGTCAGAAAAAAAGGAAAAGAAAAGTTCCGCTACAAACACAATTTTTCTAGTAGTAAAAGTAACGACTAACGTATCTATCATTCTCATTTTGTATTTTGAAAATATTAGGCCTAAATTTGATTTTTCTGGGTTCTAAGCATATTTCATGTCTTTCTAAGACATGTGTGAGAATGTGGGAAAGCCATCATAACCTGACTAAATTGTAAAAATAGCAAAGTATGACTTTTGAATAATTATAAAGGTAACGAAGTTAATTTTCTTTGTGTAAGGAAACAAACAACATTAGATTTTGAACAAGTGTACCCTTGATCCAGCAAGGACCATAAAATGCAAATACAAATGCCGGACCGCCTCTTCAAACTCGAGGGTTCAACGACAAGAGAGATTACGCGATTTGTATCATATGACAAAACAGAGTTTTTAATAGAGAAAGCGGAAATTAACTTTTTGAACAAAGAACTATTATTAGGATTACATCAAAACTAGTCTCTGGGCAATGAGAAGCAAGAATGCTAAAATACGACAAAACTTAAAATAGGGATTCGGGGACGAAAACAGGGTAGTCTTTTTTGGAACAAACAACGAGTAAGTGTTTTTACTTTGTAATTAAGGTAGACTACCACTGTCTGTCTGAATTCCCCTTGGAGATAAAAGTTTGAAGGTAAAATTAAAATAAGAAGAAAACCTCTAAAGATTTCTGTCACTTGGAGATAACCTTAATATGTATGTAGGAGAAAATAATAACAACTAGTGCTGAAATCTAACATTTTACTAGAAGTTGTTGATTTTGGGTTTATATTTCGGTAGTATTTCCACTTAGGCAATGCTTGAGCTATTTGGACAAAACAGCATTTTAAGGTTAGAATAAGCTAAATTAAATTTCTTCCCAGAAATTTAAGCTTTGAATAACTGAGGGTTCAAAGAGGAAAGGGACCTTAACCAAGAAGTCAACGTTAGAAGAGCCCTTTGTGCTCCCCTTTTCAGCCTAGAGTTCCTTGGAACTTAGCTTGACTTTATAAAGACCTTATATCAGAAATTGGTATTATCGGACAACAACATTACTTCCCCCCCCCCTTTGTGCTATCTCCAGACGTTTATACGAAGAAGAACACAGTTTCCTTTTTAATCATTCTTTCATTTCGTTAAACCCCTTCTGCGAGTTTATACAAAGGTGGCCTCGATATTTATACAGATAGGTTAGGGAAAAAGTTAACAATATTCTCAATTTAAGAATTTTCAGACCGTTATGTCCAGATATTTTCAATTCAGAGTTTTCCCTGATAAAGTTAAAGCTTACTAAAGGTCCAAGGAATACACAGCCCTTTTCAAGAAATAATAAGAGGATCTTTTGGTGTGGGTTAATGTAAATTGAAATAAAATCAAGCACGGTTATTCTTAGCTTAGTTCAGCAATAGTTTGAACTAAAGGATTTTAATAACCCAGAACTCAAGTCTTTACTAGCTATTCAAGTGTAACTCTTTTAAGTACAAACATTCGATGGTCTAGAATTAACTTAATCTTTTTCTTTTCGGTAAACGTTGGTGGATTGAACAAAGTAGACCAAAGACATTAGACCTAGAAGACATTTAGAAATAGTCAACATAATCAGAGTTGGAATATTTTTCTTTTTATCTTCTTTTGTAAGAAAAATCAGTTGTCACTGAATTTTGAGTACCGATTTCTTACCAAAGCCTCAGTTTGTAACACGCAACCAAATTTATTAGCCCTGATAGTAGGGGCAAGCTTACACATGTAAAAAATAGAGTATCATTGGGAGAACCGCGTATTTTCTATGAGCAAGCATAGAGTATGATTGATGTAGCCGAATAAAAAAATTTGAATAATTTTCCAAGTAAAAAATAATTCAGTCCAAAAAATAGAAAAGTCCTACTACAAACATTATTTTTCTAACAGTAAAAGTCACGACTAACATATCTATATCATCCTCATTTTGGATTTGGAAAATATTAAATAGGATTTTTTTTTATGTTTTAAGTATTTAATGTCATCCTAAGACATGTAAAAAAATTTGACAAAAAATTACCATGTTAAAAAAATAAATAAAAAAGTTAAAAAAAAAACTTCAAAAACAATATTAAAAAATGGCGAGAGAGGCACAAAACGTTGTAAGGAGGGGGCCCCTTGGAGGTTGAGGATAGTGGGCCCTTGGAGCTTGAGGTCCTTGGTGGTTAGGGTCATTGATAGTTGCGGCCCTTGATGGCTCAAATCCATAACCATCTCACTAGTTGATTTTTAAGGATTTCCAAGGATTGTTCTTAATTTATGTATTAAAATTCTTTTCTTGGCATCTACAAATTTATTAGTTTCAACTTTTTAGCATACTCCATTGTTAAAAATATTACACATTGCCCCCCATCCCTCATTATGTACTTGTGTATTATAGTGACCACAGCTAAGAAGTAAAGCTAGGTCAAGTCATAAGATCATCTTGGCGCCTATGACTCTATTAGTTTCAACTTTTTAGCATACTCCAATGCTAAAGCATATTTTATATTGCCCCCTTCCCCCATTATGTACTTGTGTATTATAGCGACCACAGCCGAGAAGTAAAGCTAGGTCAAGTCACAAGGTCACATTGGTGCCTACGACTCTATTTGTTTCAACTTTTTAGTATACTCCATTGCTAAAGAATATTATACATTGCCCCAAATAAAATTTCAACCTTATGAGTGTACTTAAATCAGTTGACTTCAGAAAGGTTGAATATATGCTAATCATATCATTCAGACCAGATTTATGCAAATCGGATAACTTTTTTCAAATTGAGAAGCTTTATGCAAATGAGTTACCCTTGATACCTCTAATAATGTAAGTGATACTCGACGACATCCCAGATACCTTTAAGATACAGGTTATTAACCGGCTTCCATAGCTATGACATTCATCTCACCATATATGGATTACCCTCTGTAGGAACATCTCTGATTGGTCCAGAAATGAGTTTAACTGCAGAAAGTGGTCTGACAAGTCTTGTCCATTTAGCGGTAATTAATAGGTCACTACTTATTATAAGTAAGAGTAGTGACAATATTCCACCATGCACAAAACAAGAAGTATTTAGTACACAAATATTTGATACTACAAATGGTTTCAGGACAAAAGCAATTAATAGACTGTATGTCTACCGTTCTATACTAAGCCAAAAATATGTATCTAGACCCGTTATTCCCAACGTGGAGCGCAAGCCCCACCCGTGGGGCATGACAATACTTTAGTGGGTCAGGGACAGGAGGGGAAGAAAATTGGAGTAAGTATTCAATGGAACTTGATTCAGTGCCACCTATTCACTTTTAGACTATCTTGGTGGAGTTCCTTAGTAGGATGGGGCTGCTCTGATCCCAACATTCTCAAATTTTACCTTTTTAAATTCTCTGAAACATGACAATGTCCCTCATCAATAAAACAAAGTCACCTGAGGAATGCTGCATCTCAGAAATTAGTTCCAACATATTGAGTGCAAACTCTTGTCGTTTTCACCTGTCATTGGGCTTTTGTTAGTAACAGTTGCACTTTATTTCATCAACTGCCTTTGTAAGAACTTCTTCTCAAATGCAAAGGGACTTAATAGATCTTATGCATAATATCAGATGGGAGGAAAGCGCTAACTTTAAATTTTAACTGCCTTAAAATAATAGAACGCATATTTTTAGTATGATTTCAAAAAAAGGAATGAGTCAACATAAACATAAAAGATTCTACATCATTGACCAGTGGCAAGATGATATCTCCAAATGACAAAAAAAGCCCTACAATAAATAAAAGAATTCTTTTCGTCCATTTTTAGTATAATATTGAGAGTTATGCTAAAGCTCAAGGAATCTGTCATTCATCTCAAGCCTGGTATTCACGTATAAGCTTAACATTTGCGTAACACTTCTTCGAAAATCAGTCCTGAAAAATGCGCTCTGTTAACACTTATTTTCAATGCGAAAATGAAGGGGGGTTTGGAAAGCCAACCTAATATTAGGCCATGAGGACACATTTCTTCAAGGGAAGGGGGTGCATTTGACAAGCATTGCTCCTGGGAAAATTCCCATCTCACCCGTCCCTTAGCCTTTGTTTATCTAAACATTTAAATGTGAACCTTTAATTTACACTAAAATTGTTTCTACAATCAAAAGTGAGCTATTACCCCTTTAGCATCAACATTGTACGCTTAGTCCTACTGTATTCTTCCAATTAAAGGGAAGTTAGGGGTTGAACCCAATCACCGTCTTAACCACAAGGATCTCTCGCAAAAAGTTGGAAAATTTCGCCCCAAAAATGTTGAGTTGAGGATTCAGGCAGGTGCTCCCTCATAAAAGATCCATTGACCCCCCCCCCCACCTCATAGCTTGTGTGCAATTATGCAACCCTTCATTATCGTTACTGGTTCTCTAAATAAATTTTATTTTATGGACCTCAGAATATGTACCATCGCATGACAGACGAATGAACTATCGTTTGACAGAAGGGTCCCTGGAACTGGATAGGTTTGTGTGTAGTCTTAAACTAATAGCTCTTTACCAATTACTCTCTCAGAATATTTCCTTGATAGCATTTTCGCCATGGCCGTCAAAAAGTTTATTCTAGCACACAGAATAGGCTCTTCCTTGCTACAGGATATTTGTTCACTTAGGAAAAGGATTAGACATTGGAATTTCTGTTTGAGTTAGCTCCCTCCTAATATCCTACAGATTGTCTCGGCACAATAACCCCTGAAAAATAAAACAAGTAGAAACAAATAAACAAGCTTTCGTGATCAGATCCATCGGAAAAAAGTATAGTTCTGTGTTTTTGCATAAGGTTTGTATGAAATAAACGTCTAATATCTGATGTCTTTCTATATACTGAATTTGAGGGTTTAATTTTCACCTATCGCCCCGTTTTTGACATTCAAAACTTTTTAGGGGGTCAAAAATGTCCACTTTTCGAGACATAAAAAATAGAACAAACTAATTTTTGCGTATCTTATTTGTGACGGGGATACAAATAACTTTTAAGTCTATGTTGATACTCGTGAAAACTGGAAAATTGACGAAACGTGGTAAATGTGCCATAATACTGTTACTTATTGGATTGTCCATTAATTTGAGATTCCAGACGGTGATAACTATTTAACTTTGTCTTTATTTCTTTTTTAGTAATCATGGTTGAAATCAGTGATGTCAATTTAATAAAATGTAGAAGGTTGGGAGAAAATATATTTGTCATAATCTTGCGGGGGGCAATTTGGCTGTTTTCAATTGTTCCAACGAAAATACCAAAAAAATCAATGTTATCCTATGTAGCCAACGAAAGATGTTGATAAATCATTTAATCACTCTGATATTTAGATTTTGATAATGTTATCTGACATAACCGATAAATATGTGGATGAAGGGTTTATTCACTCTAATATCTAGATTCTGTCAATTTTATCTGATGTATCCGACAAAGGATGTTTCTAAAGTATTTATTCAATCTGATTCTTAGATTTTGTCAATTTCATCCGACGTATGTGACAAAGGATGTTGATAAATGAGTTATTCACTCTGATGCTTAGATTTTTTTCAATGTTATCCTATTTATCCGAGAAAAGATGTTGATAAAGAATTTAATCACCCTGATACTTAGATTTTGAGAATGTTATCCGACGTATCCGATAAAAGATATTGATAAAGAATTTATTCAAACTGATTCTTAGATTTTGTCAGTTTTATCCGATGTATCTGACAAAAGGATGTTGATAAATGATTTATTCACTCTGATACGTAGATTTTGTTAATATTATCCTATGTATCCAAAAAAAGACATTGATATAGAATTTAATCCCTCTGATACTTAAATTTTGTCAATTTTATTCTATGTATTCGACGAAGGATGTTGATAAAGAATTTATTCACTCTGATGCTTAGATTTTGTCAATGTTATCCTATTTATCCGAGAGAAGATGTTGATAAAGAATTTAATCACTCTGATACTTAGGTTTTGAGAATGTTATCCGACGTATCCGATAAAAGATATTGATAAAGAATTTATTCAATCTGATTCTTAGATTTTGTCAATTTTATTCGATGTATCTGACAAAAGGATGTTGATAAATTATTTACTCACTCTGATGCTTAGATTTTTTTTAATATTATCCTAGGTATCCGACAAAAGATGTTGATACAGAATTTAATCACACTGATACTTAAATTTTGATAATGTTATCAGACGTATTTAACAAAGGATGTTTGTAAAGAATTTATTCACTCTGATACCTAGATTCTATCAATGTTATCTGATGTATATGACAACGGATGTTTCTATAGAATTTAATTCATACAAAAAAATAAAATAAAAAAAATAGGAAGTAAAAAAAAACTGTTTGAAAATATGTAATAAACTATAAAGTGTCAATGAGTGTCCATAGAGTACCACTAATATAAGCGCATAAGTAAAAAAAAGTTGAATAATGAAGTCCAAAAAATTCCAAGTCAGAAAAAAAAGAAAAGAAAAGTGCTGCTGCAAACACAATTTTTCTAGTAGTAAAAGTCACGACTAGCGTATCTATCATTCTCATTTTATATTTTGAAAATGTTAGGCCTAAATGTGATTTTTCTGGGTTCTAAGCATATTTCATGTCTTTCTAGGACATGTAAAATATAGAGTATCATTGGGAGAACCGCGTATTTTCTATGCGCAAGCATAGAGTATGATTGATGTAGCCGAATAAAAAATTTGAATAATTTTGCAATTAAAAAAAATTCAGTCCAAAAAAAAGAAAAGTCCTGCTACAAAAATTATTTTTCTAACAGTAAAAGTCACGACTAACATATCTATAAAATTCTCATTTTGGATTTGGAAAGTATTAATATGATTTTTTTTTATGTTTTAAGTATATTTAATGTCATCCTAAGACATGTAAATAAAAGTTGACAAAAAATTACCATGTTACAAAAATAAATAAATAAAGTTAAAAAAAAAAACTTCAAAAACAATATTAAAAAATGGCGGTAGGGGCCCAAAAATTTGGAGGGAGGGGGCCCCTTGGAGTTTGGGGATAGTGGGCCCTTGGAGCTTGAAGTCCTTGGTGGTTAGGGTCATTGATGGTTGCGGCCCTTGATGGCTCAAATCCATAACCATCTCACTAGTTGATTTTTAAGGATTTCTAAGGATTGTTATTAATTTATATATTAAAATTCATTTCTTGGCATCTACTACTTTATTAGTTTCAACTTTTTAGCATACTCCATTGTTAAAAATATTACACATTGCCCCCCTTCCCCCGTTGTGTACTTGTGTATTATAGCGACCACAGCCGAGTAATAAAGCTAGGTCAAACCACAAGGTCACAATGGTGCCTACGACTCTATTTGTTTCAGCTTTTTAGTATACTCCATTGCTAAAGAATATTATACATTGTCTCAAATAAAATTTCAACCTTATGAGTGTACTTAAATCAGTTGACTTCAGAAAGGTTGGATATATGCTAATCATATCATTCAGACCAGATTTGGTTTTGGCGCCTACGAGTCTATTAGTTTCAACTTTTTAGTATATTCCATTGCTAAAGAATATTATACATTGTCTCAAATAAAATTTCAACCTTATGAGTGTACTTAAATCAGTTGACTTCAGAAAGGTTGAATATATGCTAATCATATCATTCAGACCAGATTTGGTTTTGGTACCTACGAGTCTATTAGTTTCAACTTTTTAGCACACTCCAATGCTAAAGCATATTTATATTGCCCCCATCCCTCATTAAGTACTTGTGTATTATAGCGACCACAGCCGAGAAGTAAAGCTAGGTCAAGTCACAAGGTTATCTTGGCGCCTATGACTCTATTAGTTTCAACTTTTTAGTATACTCCATTGCTAAAGAATATTATACATTGCTCCAATTAAAATTTGAATCTTATGAGTGTACTTAAATCAATTGACTTCTGAAAGGTTGAATGTATGCTAATCATATCATTCAGACCATATTTATGCAAATGAGATAACTTTTTGCGAGTTGAGATAGTTTTATGCAAATTAGTTACCCTTGATACCTCTAATAATGTATTCGATACTGGACGAGATCTCAGATACCTTTAAGCTACAGGTTATTCACCGGCCTCCATAACTATGACATTCATCTCACCCTATATGGAGTACCCTCTGTAGAAACACCTCTGATAGGTCCAGAAATGGGTGTAGCTGCAGAAAGTGGTCTGACAAGTCTTATCCCTTATTGGTAATTAATAGCTCACTACTATAATACGCCACCCAGGGTTTGAAGATCAAAGTCAAGTATTATCTTAACTCTGTACAATTACAAATTTTTCTGACGAAATTTAAAACACATTCTCTGCAGTGTCTTCTGTATAATCAGAATGCGTTTCAATCTAGATCACTTGCATGCTTTATGCAATCAGATTATGATGTGGAATTGTTGGGAATTACTGTAAAACAGCTGTGTAAAAGTGAACTAGTATGCTCTATTATTCTGAGATATCACTGATCTGTGTTTACGGCAAATTGCAGTACAGGTCATTTTCAGACGCTTCTGATAGTAGAAACACAGGAGTCAGCAGCCTTACCTTCAGAGCTTGAAAGTAGTATATGCCGCAAGTCACCAGATTCAGAAGCCTTTGAGGATGACCAATATATTTACTGAGGATAAGTATAAGGTCATTTTACCTTCCTTTACTTATGACACAATATTTTCGCTGGTTAATTCTCTTCATTGCATAGTTTAACCACCCATACGACTAGCAATTACCGACTTGCCAAGACTAACAGCATATGTTAAAATAATTGATACAAATACAAATCTTGTAAGAAAAAGGGATAGGTAATTACTCTAAAACCAGATTCAGACAATCAAATAGTTTATTTTGTCAGAATGGCTATGAAATTGTTAATGTATGAAAAGGTATCACCCCAGGAGCCAGCTAGTGATTGCCGAAGCAGAACAGAGCATAACCAAAATGCTGAAGGATACTGAAACGGAGAGAGAGAGAGAGAGAGAGAGAGAGAGAGAGAGAGAGAGAGAGAGGAGAGAGAGAGAGAGAGAGAGAGAGAGAGAGAGAGAGAGAGAGAGAGAGAGAGAGAGAGAGAGAGAGAGAGAGAGAGAGAGAGAGAGAGAGAGAGAGAGAGACAGAGAGAGAGAGAGAGAAAGAAAGAGAGAAAGAAAGAGAAACATTAAATTTAAGAAGACCTCCTAACAATTGAAAAAACATATATATATATATATATATATATATATATATATATATATATATATATATATATATATATATATATATATATATATTATATATATATATATATATATATATATATATATATATATATATTATATATATATATATATATATATATATATATATTATATATATATATATATAATATATATATATATATATTATATATATATATATATATATATATATATATATATATTATATATATATATATATATATATATATATACATATATATATATATATATATATATATATATATATATATATATATATATATATATATATATATATATATTATATATACTACTGCTACTAACAACTCACCGCAGCACCAAGCCGCCTGAGGCAACACAGCTACGCACGCTCCTCCTCCATCCCAATCTATTCAAAGCCTCCCTTTTTACGCCCGCCCAGGAAGTTCCCATTTCCTTTAAATCTTTCTTTATGACGTCCTCCTACCCCAGACGAGGACGACCTGCTTTCCGTTTAGCCCTAGACGGTTGGCCGAAAAGAACAATCTTCAGCAATCTGTCATTCTTCATCCGCACAACGTGCCCTAGCCACCTCAACCTTTCTTTCATTATAGCCCTAGAGAGCGGTATTGAGCCACATTTTTGGTATCGCCTATTGTTTGAAATACGGTCAGTCAGCCGTGTACCCAGAACAATCCTTAAGCAGGTTCTCTGGAAAACAAATAGCAAATCTTTATCCGCTTTTCGGAGCGCCCATGCTTCAGAGCCATATTTGACCACTGTCATCACTGTAGCTTCTAATATTCGAATCTTGGTTTGCAGACTTATCTTCCTATTTTTCCTTCTTTTTTTTTAACTGTGAAAAAACACCCTGAGCCTTGGCTATTCTACTTTTGACATCTTCACTACTCCAACCATCTTTACTATTAATGCTACCAAGGTAAGTGAAGCTGTTCACCTGATCAATCTTTTCATTACCCAACTTCACCTTTTCATCTTCACTTATTCCTAGCCTTAGTGACTTAGTCTTTTGAACATTAATTTTCAAACCTATTCTAGCACCCTGAACTCGCAAAACCTCCAAAACTTCATTCATTTTGCTCACACTTTCATCTAGGATGCTTAAATCATCAGCATAATCTAAGTAAAGGAGACCTTTTCCTCCCCATTTGATTCCGTGGTCTCCCATTGCCTTTCCTGTGCTCCTTAAGACAAAGTCCATCAAAATAATCAAACAGTTCGTGGTAACGAACTGTAAGTAAGGAGCGACCCGGCTCAATGGTAACCGAAACTCTAGAAAACGGGTTTTTAATACCAATAGATATATCAAAAGAATCAAATTTCAATGCTGATTTCAAATATATAACTTTCATCAAGTTTAGTGCTACCCATCAAAAGTTACGTGCCTGAGAAAATTTGGCTGATTTTCGAAAAAAGGGGGAAAGACCCCCTAAAAGTTATAGAACCTTAATGAAAATCACACCATCATATTCAGCGTATCAGAGAACCCTACTGTAGAGGTTTCAAGCTCCTATCTACAAAAATGTGGAATTTTCCATTTTTTGCCAGAAGAAAGATCACGGATGCGTGTTTATTTGTTTGTTTGTTTTTTTTTTTTTTTTTGTTTTTTTTTCCCATGGGTGATCGTATCGACCCAGTGGTCCTAGAATATCGTGGGAGGGCTCATTGGAACGGAAATTAAAAGTTCTAGTGCCCTTTTTAAGTGACCAAAAAAAATGGAGGGCAACTAGGCCCCCTCCCACGCTCATTTTTTTCCCAAAGTCTCCCGATCAAAATTTTGAGATAGCCATTTTATTCAGCATGGTCGAAAATATGATAAAAATGTCTTTTAGGATGACTTGATCCCCCAAAGTCCCCAGGGGGAGGGCTGAAAGTTATGAACTTTACTCAATGTTAACATATAGTATTGGTTATTGGGAAGTATACAGACTTTTTCAGAGGAGATTTTTTCTGGTAGGTGGGGGAAGGAGAGGGTCGGGGGCTATATGGAAGGATCTTTCCATGAAGGAAGTTTTCATGGGGGAAGGGAAACTGCCATGAAGGGGGCGCCGGACTTGCCAGCATTATTTATTGGTTATTGGGAAGTATACAACCATTTTCAGGAAGGATTTTTTCTGGAGGGGGGGGGGCTAGAGGAGGGGGTTACTCTGGAGAATATTTCCGTGGAGGATGTTTCTTTGGGGTAAGGGACATTTCTATGAAGGGGGCGCCGGATTTCCAAGCATTATTTAAGAAACGATCAGAAATTAAATAAAAAAAACAAGTTTTTTCAACTGAAATGTAAGAAGGAATATTAGAACTTAAAACGAACAGAAATTATAACGTATGTGAGGGGGTTCTCCCCCAAGTCAATACCTCGCTCTTTACGCTACAGTTTTTTTTAGTGCTTTCAAAAGAGCTATCTATTCTAATTAAACGGCCTTTGTGATTCAGGGGTTTGTGAATCAAAATTTTTTTTAACTTTTAACGTAAAGAGCGTGGTATTGACTAAGGGGAGAACCCCTTCATATAAGTAATAACATATACGTAATAAAAAAAAAAACAATAAAAAAACAAGCGATACGGCTCAATAGTAATCGAAACTTTTAAAAACGAAATTTTGATGTCAATAAATGTATCAAAAGAATGTGTTTATAATGCTGATCCTAAATATATAAATTTTATTAAGTTTAGTATTACTCATCAAAGGCTACGAGCCTGAGAAAATTTACTCGTTTTTTAAAGAGGGGGGAAACATCCCCTACAAGTGAAAGAATTTTAATGAAAATCACACCGTCAGATTCAGCGTATCAGAAAACCCTATTACATAGGTTTCAAGCTCATATCTGCAAAAATCTGCAACTTTGTATTTTTTGCCAGAAGAAAAATATACGAATATAGAAGTTAGTTACGTAAGTTAATTTGTAAAGACATCCATTTAGCAAAAGAAAATTAAAATTTTTATGCAAATAAAAGCTGCATTAACTAAAAAACGATCAGAAATTAAATAAAAAAAAACAAGTTTTTTAAACTGAAAGTAAGGAGCGACGTTAAAACTTAAAACGAACAGAAATTATTCTGTATATGAAAGGGGCTGTCCCCTCCTCAACGCCTCGCTCTTTACGCTAAAGTTTGACTCTGTCTCACAACTTTATTTTTTAAAACAATAAAAAACTTTAGCGTAAAGAGCGAGGCGTTGAGGAGGGGACAGCCCCTTTCATATACAGAATAATTTCTGTTCGTTTTAAGTTTTAATGTCGCTCCTTACTTTCAGTTTAAAAAACTTGTTTTTTTTATTTAATCCATATAAAGGGGGATAGAAAACAGCCCTGCTTAACTCCTGATTCAATACAAAACCAGCTGCTTACCTCATTTCCTACCTTAACCGCAGCAGTGTTATTCTCGTACATAGCACTAATTACTTTAATGTATTTGTCTGGTATACCATACATGGATAAAACCTTTACTAAAGCACTTCTATCAACAGAATCGAACGTTGGCTCATAATCTATAAAACTGAGGACAAAAGGTGTTTGAAAACTCAGGCACTTCTCAATTATTAACCTAAGAGTGAAAATTAGGTCGACACATCCTCTACCTTTTCTAAAACCGCACTGTTCTTCTCTTAAAACTTTGTCTACGGCATCTTTCAGTCTAAAAAGTATCATATTACTAAGTAATTTACTACCTACAGAGACCAGACTAATCCCTCGATAATTACCACACTCACTTTTATCACCTTTCTTATAAAGTGGCTTAACTAAGTTTTCCTAAAATCGTTAGGTACTTCCCCTTTTTCAAAAATCATATTCATAATCTTCAGTAACTTATTTCTAACCTCAGAGGCAACATATTTAAGAAACTCATTTACCACCCTATCAGCACCTGGAGCATTATTATTTTTTAGTCCGTTTAGTACCGTCGCTAATTCCTACTCACAAAATAAATCTTCCTTCACATCCAAGGTATCACAAACTTTTTCATTTTCCTCTATATCTCTTCCTTCAACTCTGTCTCGGTTAAGCAAATTCTTAAAATGTTCGGCCCATCTCTCTTTAGTTTTTTCCTTATCGCTAATTGCAGCCCCATTCCTATCTTTAACTGGGCCAAGTCCGCATTGACTACTCTCTCTCAATTTGTTAACATGCCAGTACAATATTTTACTATTATGCCGTCTAGCTGCATCTTCCAGATCCTCGACAATTTTATCCATGGCCTCTATTTCACACCTCCTTAGTTCAGATTTTTATGCTTTCTCCGCTTTCTTTACATTCCTTTTGTTTTCATAGGATCTAGCACTAAGTTAATTCTTGTACAAGTCCTTTCTCCTTTCTATCAAACATAAAGCTTTTTTACTAATATTCTTAGCTGCAGTTCTAGCTTACTTCCATAAGACACCTTCAGCAACTTCACAAATTCTTTTTGTAAAATTATTCCAACCATCTTCCCCATTATCAAATTTTAAACTCGCAAGTTTAGTATTCAAATGTTCCTGGAAAATTTCTCTCAAATTCTTATCCTGGAGTCTACTAATATCATAACTTCCCGGGGAGGTAGGTACCCTTCCAATATTTCAGCTTTAAATTAACCCTTGACACTACTAGATGGTGGATCTTTACTCTTAACATCAATAAGAGTATTACTCTTAACATCAATAAGAGTTATATATATATATATATATATATATATATATATATATATATATATATATATATATATATATATATATATATATATATATATTATATATATATATATATATATATATATATATATATATATATATATATATATATATATATATATATATATATATATATATATATATATATATATATATATATATATATATATATATATATATATATATATATATATATATATATATATATATAGTTCCGGCACCCGGCATTCTATATATGGATTTTTCATTGTCGCTTGTCTTCTAACCGCAGACAATTTGAGCCTTTTCTTGATGTCATAACGTCACCACAGGTTCGATACAGCCACCCTATAAAAAATATGAATTCTTTCTTAAGGTCCTGACCTATATAGATCTTTTTTGTGGCCAGTCATAGCTGTTCCTTGTTTTCCAACCGTAGATTTCATTGTCCATTTTTGTTTACCTTAACCTCAGAAAGTTTTTTTTCACGCCTTTTGCTTTAGCAATTTAGATTCATATACATCATCTCATTTAATTTCTTAAGGCGTTGTAGATAATCAATATGTCTTTTCTAGTTTACAACTGCATATCAGTGTTCAAAATTTTGCTTACAATTCAATGGATTCTCGCTGTCCTTTGTTCCCTTCCTTTTCTTTAGCTGTTTTGATTCTCGCTTTCATTAGGTCACTAATCACATTTATCTTTGCTTAATTTTCATCAGTAAACCCCTAAAGATTTTAAATTACCTTAAATTGGAATTACCGATTTTGTAAAATCACGATTTTTTATTATTGGGCATTTAACATTTGTCTTGGCTTGTCTTTAGTCATTATGAAAAATATAATGCCGAAACCTTGTTTTTATTTTTACAGAGGCTATGTATCAAGTTCTTGGCTAACGCCCTTATAAACTCTAATGTCGATATTTGTAGCTATTTAATCGCTTGAAGCGCTTATAAAATGTTTAACGTCGACTTTTGCCCTGGCTTGTCTTTTGTCATTATGAAATACATATCGGCGAAACATAGTTTTTTTTTAACAAAGACATGGTAAGCATTGATGACCTGATCCTTGTCAAAATCCACAACCCCCAATTATCATAACTATCATTTTCAATTCTTGCACGTTTTTACTAAAATGTCGCTTATCTTCTAACCCCATTTTCCCGTCTTCTTCATTTTGTATTTTCATTACTGCAGACAATTTGCCAACACCCTTTGCTTTAGCTTCCCTTATTGGTCTATTTTTAAATGATGGTCCAGGTTGTAGATTTGTTAATTGTTTAGGTGGTGGGACAAAAACTTCTGTTTCTTCCAACGAATTTTCATTTACAGCACTTGTAAATTTTTGTTTTTTGGTTCATATCTTATTTGGTAGTCCAGGTTGTTGATTTTCACCCGTTGTGAATTTAGTTTGTTTGGGCTGTTCTCTTGGTCTTATCACTTTTATAGTTCAGGTGGTTCCAAAGAATCTTCAGTTTATTTCTCATCGCTATCATTTTCAATTTTAACACGTTTTGATTCTCGCTGACGCTTATCTTCTAACCCTATTTTTCTTTCTCGTTCATTTTGGATTTTCATTACTTCAGCCAATTTGAAAATGCCTTTTGCTTTAGCTGCAGGTCTAGTCTTGCATGATGGTCCAGGTTCTAGATTTGTTAATTGTTCAGGTGGTGGGACAAGAAATTCTTTTTCTTCAAACGAATTACCATTTATTTTACTTCTAAATTTTTATTTTTGGGTCTTGTCTTATTTGATGGTCCAGGTTGGTGATTTTCACCCATTGTAAATTTAATGCCAATACCCTTTGCTTTAGCTGCCCTTATTGGTCTAGTATTACATTACGGTCCAGGTTGTAGAGTTGTTAATTGTTCAGGAGGTGCCAAAAACTTCTTTTTCTTCCAACGAATTATTACTTATAAGACTTATAAATTTTCATTTTTTGGGTCTACCTCTAGATAAGTTTTTTATACTGATATGTCTTTCTATGCTGATGTCTTTTCAAAGATATTTGATTATTGAAGAGAGTCCAATTTCTAATATTGATTGTCTACTAAATTACCAGTTTTCTGCTCTTTAAGCAACTTAATGTTTTTTTTTCATATTCTGTCTTTTCAAATACTAGTATATTTGGTTATTTAACCATTTATTTTTTCTCGAAAACGGCTCCATATTTTTCGGGTAAATTTGTATCCTGGGACTTTCTGGTCTAAAAAACGATCTAGATGGGTCAGCAGTTTGAGAAAATTCTTCAAGAGCAGTAATTTTGAAAAAAAAAATTATGTAGTGACGACATTTTTGTTTAATCACTTTCGACTATTTAAAAGGGCACAATCCCTTCCAATTTCCAATCGAATGAGCCCTTTTCGAAGTTTCTACGACGAATCCTTCGATACGAAGTATTCTGGTCTACAGAAACCAAAAATAATACATTGTGCCAACATCATTCTTTACTTAGGCAGTGCTATTGCGCTGCCTCTGATTAGTTTGTTTTATTTTATGTTTTCAGGTTTGTCATTTTTTTTGTTCCATGGACTTTTTTTCTACTTTTATTCTTCTTTTTGCACCAAAACGCCTTAGCGGAGATCTCTTCCGAAACATTTGTGTTTTTCTTGTTTTTCTACGTTCTCTGACGTTTTTTCGTTATGTTATACACAGTGTAGTAAAAAAAAATTGCTTTTTTGCTAAGGAGGCTTCCAGGCTGGGTCAAACTTCGGGACTTCATTATCTGTGCGTTATTTTATAATTTTTTGTTGCTTGCATGTTTTTTTCTTTCCGTTATTTGAGCACTCGTCCAAATATACCCTTACTCCAAATATACTGAAAACTTCCTTAAATTCTAGAATAAGGAAAATATGTTCACCTTACTAGTATCTCTCTATTTCACCAAGAATACCACATTACCTATGTCTGGTCCATAGAACGGATATCAGTTAGAAAGAAGATCAGTTGGAATTTGGATTGAGTATTTGACTTTCTAATATATTATGAAGACAAAACTGGTGCATTTATGAAATGGCATAGTTTAAGTTAGGACATTATTTTCAAAGATGAAGGGATAAACTTTTCCGTATTTCTTATACCATCCTATGGCCTTTATTTCCCGCTTTTCTCCTAGAGCTGGCGTTTATAGATCCATCTGTGATTTATTTTGTCGCTGCTTTGGTCTCTCTCAGGAACTTTCTCTCTAGTTTGCTCTCTAGAAACGAGGACAGAAGAGGGAAATCGATACCATTTCGGATCTGCTAATAAGTGAACTTCTTCAGTGAAAAAAAAACGGTTTGGTGAAAATCCTTTGAATGAGTAATACAAATTAGAATAAAAGCCATATAAAAAAAGAAAATTATATGATGCATAATCCCAATAGACTATTCAGTACAACCAGGCCCCTACGCCAATTTTTTTGGTGGGGGAAGGGCTGTTTCAGAATTAGAAATAGAAATCTGCTAAAGAATATAGATCAGTGAATTACTTGAAAGGTTTGGGAAAGTAAACAAAACTGGAGTCTTCCCGAACCCAACAAAATTGATGGCTCGAAGATTTTCCCCCTGGTACACCCCTAAATTTGTATGCTATTGCATGAAAAAAAGCCAATAAACCGAAAATAGTTTTGACCATCTTTTAAAAATGCTGAAAAATTTATCCAGTTGAAAGATCAAAGGCTAATTTCGTTGAAAAGTCTAATGTGCCCAACAAACGGGCATTTCTATGAAAACAAGCAGGGGACATTGGCAGCCATGCCAATGGCTGCCAATGTCCAATGTATGGGAGAATTGACTTGGGAGAATTGACAATGTCCAATGTATGGGAGAATACATTGGCCAATGCCAATGTATGGGAGAATTGACTTAGGAGGTATTAGTATATTGGGGAGACACAAATTTAAAATAAAACAGAACTATGGGAATAGCATAGAAAATATCGTAAAACTACGGAAAAAATAGTAAAATTAGTCTAGATCTCGAGGTTATAAAAAGTCCCTTTTGCCAGTATTCGTGTCTGGATGTTGGTATTCCCTGTTTCAATCTATAAATATATTAATTAAAAAAAAATTTTCTTCAAAATACGTTTTTCAAAGAAAAGTAAAGAACTCCATTAAACAAAAAAAAGAGCAAAAATAAAATCAAATAATATACCAAGCGTGAAACTACCACAAATCAGCATCGATAAATAAATGAAACCCAAAACAAGCAGAAATTACAGTAAATAACCGAGTCAAACTCAAAACGAGCAGAAATTAACATAAGTTGGCGTAAAACCCCTATGCCTTCCGAAGGCCAGAACAAAATTTGCACTTTACTGAAAAAATACAAATGAATGTGCATTGTCAGTTTAATTTACATATACTGAAATATGGTAATTAAAATGTTAATATTATTTGATTTATTAAAGTTATAAAAGTAAAAACATTTATATTTTTCAGTAGAGTTATTAAAGTTTTTCACTAAATTTACCGATGCTGATTTGTGGTAGTTTCACGCTTGGTAGATTATTTGATTTTATTTTTGCTCTTTTTTTGTTTAATGGAGTTCTTTAATTTTCTTTGAAAAACTTATTTTGTAGAAAAAGTTTTTTTTAATTAATTTCTGTTCGTTTGATATTCACATAGTCTTTTCAGGGATAAAGAAAATTATACTTTAAATCTTTTCATTTTTTAAGACTTTATAGTTTGGCCTGCTATTTCTATGCTGGAGAAAAATTTTCAGCAATTTTCAACAACATACACCCTTTTAAAAATCTGGACACAAATAGTACTGTTAAATTTAGTTTCATACCTCCTCTAGTTGACCTGAAATGGAAAACTTGATACCATTCGCAAAAAAATCTGTTTACTTTCTTTGATAGCTTGGATACACTTACGCTATTTTGATTTTGTTAAATTTTAAGAGCAGAAGTGGCACCGAAAGTTTGAACATAATACCCTCAGTCGTTCTTGGGATACTGCTGAGATGTCTTATTGGGAATTAGCATTATCACAGTGCATTTTGATTTAATCTTAAGGCAACATTTAGTTTTTAAACATAATGGGCAAATGGGAGGGTGGGATTGGAAGGGGGACTAGTTGCCCTCCAATCATTTTTGACTATTAAAAAGGGCACTAGCCTTTTGAATTTCCAATCGAATGAGCCTGTTTTGAAGTTTCTACGACAACGCCTTCTATAAAAACCTTATATGCCCCCAGGGCATAACTTAAAACCCTTGCCCTGAGGGTTGTGGGGGTGTGTCCTCCTCAAAAACATATTTTATATCTGGAAATCAACTACGCTGAACTTAATGGCTAAATAAAATATTAATTGGATGTGTTTGGAGAAAAGATGGGCGTGAGAAGGGGGTTAGTTGCCTTCAAAACACTTTCGGCTATTAAAAAGGGCACTAGCCCTTAGAATTTCCAACCAAATGAGCCCTTTTTCAAGTTTCTACGACAAAGATTTCCATAAAAACCTTATATAACCCCAGGGCATAACTTATAATCCTTGCCCTGTAGACTGTGGGGGGAGTGTCCTGCTCAAAGGTATAATTTCCTGAACTTTGAACTGCAGGGAAGAAAATGGCTCTCTCAAAATCTTTATTGGATGTGTTTGGGGAAATGGTGGGCGTGGAAGGGGTGTTAGTTGCTTTCCAATCACTTTCGACTATTAAAAAGGGCACTAATCATTTCAATTTCCAATCGAACGAGTCCTTATTGAAGTTCCTCCGACAAAACGTTATATAAAAACCTTATATGCCCCCTGGGCATAATTTACAACCCTTGCCCTGAGGGCTGGGGGGGGGGGGTTTCATTCTCTAAGACCTAATTTCCAGAACTTAAAACTACGTTGAATAAAATGGCTATCTCAAAGTTTTGATTAGATGTGTTTGGGGAAAAGGTGGGCGTGAGAGGCGGGTTAGTTGTCCTCTAATCACTTTCGACTATTTAAAAGGGCACTAGCCCTTTGAATAACCAATCGAATGAGCCCTTTTTAAAGTTTCTACGACAACGCCTTCTATAAAAAAACCTTATATGCCCCCAGGGCACAACTTACAACCCTTGCCCTAAGGGCTTGCCCTAAGGGGGACTGTCCTCAAAAACATAATTTCTATCTGGAAATCAACTACGCTGAACAAAATGGCCATCTCAAAATTTTGATTGGATGTGTTTCGGGAAGTGGTGGGCGTGGAAGGGGTGTTAGTCAACTTCCAATCACTTTCGACTATTAAAAAGGGCGCAAGCCACTCCAATTTCCAATTGAATGAACCCTTTTCAAAGTTTCTACGACAACTTCTTCGATACGAAATCCCCTGCTCTAAAGGAAAAAAAAATAAATAATATTGCCAACATCGTTCTTATATGCCCCCAGGCCACAATTTAAAAGTAGATATCTATGTTCCATTTCTACCGGTCCCCTAGGAAGTCCATTTCTACCGGTCCCATAGGAAGCAGTGAAGCGTATCACATTGAATGAACTTTATATATATATACATATATATATATATATATATATATATATATATATATATATATATATATATATATATATATATTATATATATATATATATATATATATATATATATATATATATATATATATATATATATATATATATATATATATATATATATATATATATATATAATGGGTTACCAGACGGGTTTCTGAGGCAACACGTAGTTATAGTAAAAAATACTGGTTTTAGTCATAGGGTAAGAAAATCATGTTTTTCGTATAAATAATGTTTTTTACTGAAAATACATCCAAGCCGCGCATTTTTCTGACTCAAAAATTGTCAAACACTAATAACCTCTAGGCTGAAGGTACCTTGCATCTTGTCTAGAATTGATTGGCACATGGTGTTAAATCGTTTACCAAAAAAATAACTCTATTTGAGAAAAAGGGTATAGCATTTGCGAATTGGAGTAAATGAATGATCTTAATTGATGATTGAATAATAGGGGTGAGAATGATCTTAATTGGTGATTGGATTGTATGAAGGTGGTAAAAAAAGCTTTAACTGATTAGCAGCTAAGGTAAACCCAAAGGGGTTGTCAACTCATAGAGAATTTATTATAAATTGGGAATAGCATCAATCTATGGAAATGGTTGACGATGATGAAATGACCTTGTGAGTTTACCTAGCTTTACTTCTCCGATGTGTTCTGTATAATACACAAGTACCATTTGAACAGTGTTGTCATTATAAAGTATGCTATAACGTTCTAGTATACTAAAAAGTTGATACTAATAGAGATGTAGATGGCAAGAAAATAATTTTAATAAAGAAATTCAAAATAATCTTTAGAAATCCTTGGAAATCAAGTAGTGAGACGATTATGAATATGAACCGTCAAGGATCGTAAGCATCAATGACCCTAACCACAAAGGACCTCTACCTCCAACGGTCCCCATAACCCCAACCTCCAAGGGCCCCCTCCCCCAGCTTTTTGGCCCCCTCCCCCCATTTTTTATACTTTTTTGATTTTGTTTTCTTTTTTTTATTATTTGGGTTGTCAACTCATAGGGAACTTATTATGAATTGGGAAAAAAATCAATCTATGGAAATCGTAGACGATGATAAAATGACCTTGTGAGTTGACCTAGCTTTACTTCTCCAATGTGTTCTGTATAATACACAAGCACCATTTGAACAGTGTTGTCACTATAAAAAAGGCTATAACATTCTAGTATACTAAAAAGTTGATACTAATAGAGATGTAAATGGCAAGAAAAGAATTTTAATAAAGAAATTCAGAACAATCCTTATAAATCCTTGGAAATAGAGTAGTGAGACGATTATGAGTATGAACCGTCAAGGATAATAGCACCAATGACCCTAACCACCAGGGACCTCAACCTCCAAAGGTCCTCATACCCCCAACCTCCAAGGGGCCCCTTTCCCCATGTTTTTAGCCCCCTCTCCCCTTTTTTATACTTTTTTTATATTTTTTTTACTGTTTTTTTATTATTTTATAACATGCTACTTTTTTCAACTTTTTTATATCCCTTAGAATGACATGTAACATACTTAAAACATAAAAAAATCCCATTTAATATTTTCCAAATTCAAAATGAGAATGATATAGAAATGTTAGTCGTGACTTTTACTATTAGAAAAATATTGTTTGTAGTAGCACTTTTTTTGGAATGAATTTTTTTGGACTTCGAAACTATTCAACTTTTTTTTTATCGACATCATTTGTCAGATACGTCGGATAACATTGACAAAATCTATGTATTAGAATGAATAAATTCTTTATCAACATCTTTTGTCGGATACATTAGAGAAAATCGACAAAATCAAAGTATCAAATTAAATAAATTCTTTATCTTTATCTTTTGTCAGATATGTCGGATAACATTGTCAAAATCTAAGTATCAGGTTGAGGTCCTTGGTGGTTAGGGCCATTGGTGCTTACGATCCTTGACGGTTCATACTCATAATCGTCTCACTACTTGATTTCCAAGGATTTCTAAGGTTTGTTGTTCCAAGGATTTCTAAGGATTGCCTTTTTTCATACCATATGGCACTTGCACACCGCGGATTTTATATAAGCCATGTACATATGAAAAATAAGTTTTGAATGAGCTCTTAAGCATCTCTCTATGATGTTTTAGTAACCCGCTAGGCTTGAAAAAAGAAGAAAAACGACCGGTTTAAAATGTTTTAACTTTTAGTTACTATGCGCTCATGGGCGTACGAAAGGGGGGAAGCCACCCCTCTCCCCTAGAACATAAAAATTTACACTAGATATGGCCAAAAAAGCAAATGGTTGAAAATGCGGTTGAGAAAAGGTAGATGGCTAAAAAAAACAGTTGATAAAAGGTAGATGGTTGAAAAAGCTGGAAATAAACAGCTGGAATGATTGAATAAAATTCAATCAAGAAGCAATTATCCATAATGTCTTGCAAAAATTAAGCTCTAATCCAAGAAGATTGATTAATGCAGAATCTTATTGATGATTTATGATATTTGGGGATTACTTATTCATAAAGATTTGATTAGATGTGTTTGGGGAAAAGGTGGGCGTGAGAGGCGAGTTAGTTGCCCTCTAATCACTTTCGACTATTTAAAAAGGCACTAGTCCTTTGAATTTCCAATCAAATGAGCCTGTTTTGAAGTTTCTACGACAACGCCTTCTATAAAAACCTTATATCCCCCAGGGCATAACTTAAAAACCTTGCCCTGAGGGTTGTAGGGGAGTGTCCTCCTCAAAAACATATTTTCTCTCTAGAAATCAACTACGTTGAACAAAATGGCTGTCTCAAAATTTTGATTGGATGTGTTTGGGGGAATTATGGGCGTGGGGGGGGCTAGTTGCCCTCCAATCACTTTCGACTATTAAAAAGGGTACTAGCCTATTGAATTTCCAATCGAATGAGCCTGTTTTGAAGTTTCTACGACAGTGCCTTGTACAAAAACCTTATATGCCCCCAGGGCATAACTTAAAACCCTTGCCCTGAGGGTTGTGAGGGAATGTCCTCCTCAAAAATATATTTTCTATCTGGAAATCAACCACGCTGAACAAAATGGCTATCTCAAAATTTTGATTGGGTGTGTTTGGGGGAATGATGGGCGTGGAGGGGGGCTAGTTGCGCTCCAATCGCTTTGACTATTAAAAAGGGCACTAGCCACTCCTATTTCCAATCGAATGAGCCCTTTTCGAAGTTTCTACGACAACTTATTCGATACGAAGTTCCCTGCTCTAAAGGAAAAAATTAATAAATAATACATTGTGCCAACATCGTTCTTATATGCCCCCAGGGCATAACTTAAGACCCTTGCCCTGAGGACTGTGAGGGAGTGTCCAGCTCTTTACTTAGTCCCCGTTTCTTGTCTCGTTCTCGAGTGTCCCCGTTCTTTACTTAGGCAGCGCAATCACGCTGCCTATGAGTTATGCAACAACTTTCTACATAAACCTTATATGCCCCCAGGGAATAACTTACAACCCTTGCACTGAGGGCTGTAGGGGAGTGTCCTCCTCAAAAACAAAATTTATACCTGGAAATCAACTACGCTGAACAAAATGGCTATCTAAAGTTTTGATTGGATGTGTTTCGGGAAATGAAGGGCGCGGAAGGTGTTCTAGTTGCCCTCCAATCACTTATCATCCTAAAAGACCTAATTTCCAGAACGCTTAACTACGCTGAACAAAATAGATATCTGAAAATTTTGATTGGATGTGTTTTGGAAAATGGTGGGCATGAGAGGGGCGTTAGTTGCTATCCAATCACTTTCAACTATTAAAAAAGGCACTACCCCTTTCAATTTCCAATTGAATAAGCTCTTTTGAAGTTTCTACGACAGCGCTTTCAATAAAAACTTCATATGCCCCAGGGCATAACTTACAACCCTTTAACTGAGGGCTCTGAGGTGGTTATCATCTTAAAAGACCTAATTTTCAGAACTTTCAACTACGTTGAACAAAATTGATATCTCAAAGTTTTAATTCGATGTGTTTTGGAAAATGGTGGGCGTGAGAGGGGCGTTAGTTGCTATCCAATCACTTTCAACTATTAAAAAAGGCACTACCCCTTTCAATTTCCAATTGAATGAGCCCTTTTGAAGTTTTTACGACAACGCTTTCAATAACCATCCCCATGGTGGGAGGCACTTGTGCCGAATCCTAACCCATTATGGGGTACCACGTCCATGTTGAAGATGCGGTAATGAGGTGCGTGGCAGGTGGCACCGTTCCCCGTCTAATGATGGATGGAAATGGATTTATGGGCTTTGTTGGGCTAACCACCCGGCAAAGCTTCTTTTACCTGGTTATGATTAACAACAAAAAGCCTCGGACCAAACAGCCATTTCGACGACGACCTGTAGCACGTCCACCGACCATCCAAACGGACCTGTTTACGGTAGCCCACTGCAATGTACGAGGTCTCAGATCTAAGTTTGACCAGTTCCTACATTAAGTGAATTCGGTCAAGCCATTTATCATGTGCATCACTGAGACCAATCTAAACCAAGAAATTCCAAGCAGTGAGGTTGCCATACAGGGATACACGCTCCTCAGCCGGGATCGAGAGCGTACTTACGGCGCTAAATACGGAGGAGGAGGTGTCGCTGTTTATCTACAGAGCCATATACCTTATTCATGCCTGAACATACCAGATTCAGCAGGCGAAGAAGCTCTGTGGGTCAGGGTGACTCTCCCAAATAAATACGTGATTGTCGGTACCGTGTATAACCCTCCAACTTACCAGATTACCAGCTACCTTGAAACCTCCCTTGAATATATTCGGGGCAAGTACGCTAAGTCTGCCATTATCCTTCATGGACACTTCAACGTCCATCATAGCGTGTGGCTTCGCAGCAAAAATACTGATAGGGAAGGGTCGGACTTGTATGATCTATCTCGCTCTTACGGGCTGGAACAACTTGTCAATTTCGACACGTATCACGGCCCAAACGGATCATCTCGTCTTGACCTATTCCTTACAGATCACCCTGACTCCTTTAAGGTAGACGCTCATGCTTTCACCAGTGACCACGTTGCCGTCGTTGCACGTGGAAAGCTACGTATTCTGCCTCCAGTAAAGCATGAACGAACAATCTGGCTATACAAAAGAGGCGATTGGGACGGTTTGAGAAACACTCTTTTTTCACAGCAGTGGAGAGCCTTCCTCCTGGAAGGCCCAGAGAAAGCTGCAGATAAGTACCAGCAGGCCATAGTTGACTCTGTCGAAAAGCATATCCCTTCAAAGCGGATCCAGGTGTCCAGTAAGGACAAACCTTGGTTCAACGCCCAGTGTAAGAAGACAATCCGAGCAAAGCAAAAGGCACACAAGCGATGGCTACTTTCAAAGAGCGAAGAGGACAGAATTGCATTCATAAATGCGCGCAAAGATGCAGTTCGAGCGATTCGGCAGTCCCGGGTTCAGTATAAGGAGAAATTCGCCACCAAGCTTCAACTTGCTTCGGCAAAGAGTTGATGGAAAATTGTCAAGGAGACTTTACCGTCGTCCAAGGGGACCGCAATTCCTTCTCCCAGTGTAACGGGACAGTGGTACAAGATCCACAGGCAAAGGCTGAAGCTCTTGCTAAGGCTTTTGCCGAATTCTTGAATCTAGACGATGACGGTAGAGAAGTGCCAAAATTCTCTGACCGAACCGACACTGTCCTGGAACGCGTGAATTTTTCTGCTCCCAAGATCCTTCGCATTCTGCAACATCTGGATTTGACCAAAGCCACGGGTCCTGACAACATACCAAATGTTGTCCTCAAGTCCTGCAGTGCCGAACTAGCTGGACCCTTGTCATTGCTTTTCCGGCTGTGCTTTTGCTCCAGAACCTTCCCACGAACATGGAAGTCCGCCCATGTTATACCTACTCTAAAGCCAGAAGGCGATCCAACGAGGGTGGGCTCCTACAGGCCTATTATCCTTCTCTCCTGTGTTGGCAAAGTCTACGAGAGCGTCTCCAATAAAACACTTCATCAGTACCTGGAATCAAATGACCTTCTAGGCGATCGCCAATATGGATTCCGCCGGAAACGCTCAACATTAGACTGCCTAGTGGCCCAGTATCAGGAGTGGATAGAACTACTGGCAATGGGATACGACATCAGGCTACTATCCTTCGACATTGTGAAAGCTTTTGACAGAGTATGGCACCGTGGCCTGCTAAAGAAACTATGTGTATGGTGTTCGTGGATGTCTGTTAAAAGTGATTGAGAGCTTTCTTTCCGATCGTTCACTGCGGGTGGTTCTTGACGGGTTTATTTCCCGCGAATATCCAGTGAAAGCAGGGGTACCCCAGGGCAGTGTCTTGGGACCTACGCTCTTCCTTATCTACATAAACGACATGGGAGACAACCTCGCAAACCCTCTGCATCACTTTGCTGACGATACCACGACAAACTCAGCCGTCCCTAAACACGAAGACCCAACACAAGCCATCCTTTCCCTACAGATGGATCTTTTGAAAATTGAAAAGTGGTCTGATGCATGGATGATCAACTTCAATGCATCGAAAACAAAGGAGCTTCTAATTACCCGATCAAAGGTGCCGCGTGAACACCCCAGTTTCATCTTCAAAAATGAAGCTATAAAGAGAGTCGACGAGCTTCGTCTACTGGGGATTCATTTCTCCACCGATCTCTCTTGGAACAACCACCTTGATCGGGTGAGAACCTCCTGCGCAAGAAAGCTGGGAGTTACTCTTCGCTGCAAAAACCTTCTTCCATCAAGCTCGGTCATCCCACTCTACAAGTCTTGCATCAAACCCATAGCTGAATATGGATGCCCGCTCTTTGCTGGTACTCCGAAAACACTGTTGGCACCACTTCAGAAGACCCAGAATAGGGCAAACAGGGCGGGCTGCGCCTCTACACAAGAATTGCTCCAGCCTCTAAATGAAAGGTTTGATGTAGCGTCGATGGCTGTTTTCTACAAGTACATGAATTCGCCTCCCTCAGACGAGCTCTCTCGAATTGTGCCCCCCTTTGTCCAGCCGACAAGGCAGACACGAAGGCACACAGCTCGGTCCAATTATCTAAAGGAGGATACGCCGAAAACCGAGTACTTGAGGAACAGCTTCATCCGGCGTTGCACTTCTATCTGGAACGATCTTCCTGGGTATATTATCCCTGCAAATCCCTCTGTTGACACCTTCAAAAGAAGGTTCAATAGACATTTAAAACCTCGAGGCCATTGAAAGAGGTAAATGAATAGCGGCATATCAGATACTTTGAAGTACCTGGCGCCGTGAATATTGGAAAAAAAAGAAAATAAAAACTTTATACGCCCCCAGGGCATAACTTACAACCCTTGCCCTGAGGGCTGTGGGGGAGGGGTTGTCATCCTTAAAGACCTAATTTCCAAAACTTTCAACTTTTTTTTAATAAGATGGCTATCTAAAAATTTTGATTGGATGTGTTTGGGGAAAAGGTGGGCGTGAGAGGGGGGTTAGTTGCCCTCAAATCACTTTCGACTCTTAAAAAGGGTACTAGCCCTTTTAATTTCAAATTGAATGAGCCCTTTTTCAAGTTTCTAAGACAAAGATTTCAATAAAAACTTTATATGCCCCCAGGGCAAAACTTAAAATCCTTGCCCTGAGGGTTGTGTGGGAGTGTCCTCCTCAAAAATATGTTTTCTGTCTGGAAATCAACTACGCTGAACAAAATGGCTATCTCAAAATTTTGATTGGATGTGTTTGGGGGAATGATGGGTGTGAAGGGAGGCTAGTTGCCCTGCAATCAATTTCGACTATGAAAAAGGGCACAAGCGTTTTGTATTTCCAATCAAATGAGCATTTTTTGAAGTTTCTACGACAACGCCTTCTATAAAAACCTTATATGCCCCCAGGGCATAACTTAAAACCCTTGCCCTGAGGGTTGTGGGGGAGTGTCCTCCTCGAAAACATATTTTCTATCTGGAAATGAACTACGCTGAAGAAAATGGCTATCTCAAAATTTTTATTGGATGTGTTTGGGGGAATGATGGGTGTGTGGGGGGGCTAGTTGCCCTCCAATCACTTTCGACTATTAAAAAGGGTACTAGTCCTTTGAATTTCCAATCGAATGAACCTCTTTTGAAGTTTCTACGACAACGCCTTCTATAAAAATCTTATAGGCCCCCAGGGCATAACTGAAAACCCTTGCCCTGAGGGTTGTGGGGGAGTGTCTTCCTCAAAAACATATTTTCTAAATGGAAATCAACTACGCTGAACAAAATGGCTATCTCAAAATTTTGATTGGATGTGTTTGGGGGAATGATGGGCGTAGGGGGGCTAGTTGCCCTCCAATCACTTTCGACTATTAAAAAGGGCACTAGCCACTCCAATTTCCAATCGAATGAGCCCTTTTCGAAGTTTCTATGACAACTCCTTCGATACGAAGTGCCCGGGTATGGAGAACCAAAAAACAACACATTGTGCCCACATCGTTCTTTACTTAGGCAGCTCTAGCGCGCTGCCTATGATTAGAAGATAGATTGATGTTTATGTTCGAGGGTTTAATAATAAAAACATGCTTTTATTTTTGGAAATTGATTGAAATAATTAAAAAAAATACATTGCTTATTAGTCAGGATTACCAAAGCTGCTTGTCAAACTATCCAATGCAGAAATGTAGGATAGATGGTTAAACAAATCTAACAAGGCCTCATTGGGTCTTATACATATGCATCGTGTCGCACAAACACAGTGACCATAAATTCGTTTGTGATATTCGTGAGACATTCTGCCACACATCCTCCCAAAAATTTCTCCCAAAATATTTGAGCGCCAATCCTTACAAAGGATGCTAAAATAAAATGAGCATTTTATATTAAACAGTATCTGTGACAGATATTTACGCCAAAGGAACAAATAAAAAATACTAGCATCAACAGTCGCATTTTTCTATAGGTATTCATTTCCAGATATCCCCTTCTCCTGTAAATCTTCTTCAGGATTCTTTTGAAGTCACACGGAAAGTTTGAAAATTTGGGCATAAAATGTGTTTTTTGAGGATTCCGACCCCCGCCCACCTGCACAAAGATCCATTGGACCTTCTCCACAACAGCTGGTTCGCAATTATGCCTTCGCTGTACGTAGTTAAATCTAGTCTAAAATGAATTAACCTATGAAGTATAACTTTTTATAGTCTTAAATTGATTGAATATCTCTGAATTATCAATCAACATCCTTCCCTCCCTCTGTTTGGCCAAATTGGTATTTTGTGCCACAAAACGGTAGAAAACACTACTTTGCTGTGAGGCAGTCTCTTTTGATGCTTAAAAAGCGAACTAAACCTTGAAATTACCGTTCTAATAACCTTCTTCCATTTTTCTCGTACCATTGACTCGTTACAATCAACCGTGAGTGAAAAAACCATCCGTTATTAACACTATCCGTTACCACTCTTCTTGGAAAGAATGGAAAATTGCACATTTCTGTAGATAAGGGCATGAAACCTACTCAACAGGGATCTCTGAAATGTTGAATTTGACGGTGTCATTTTCATCAAGATCGCTCGTCTTTTTGGGAGGTGTCTTTTCCCTTTTTCGAAAATGTGGCACGATTTCTTAGCTCGTAACTTTTGGGTTGTTAGCTCTGAATTTCACGAATTTACATCAGTAGATTGCCATAAAAACATATTTTTTAAATATATACACTGTTATAATTTTTTTTAAGAACTGCTGTTAACATTAGAACGAGTCTTTACCTACAGTTCAATACCACGAACTGTTTGGTTTGTCTTTACGAATTAAACTATAATTGTAATATGTGGCGTGGCAGACCAACCAGGTCAAGGCTTAGCCTTCAATGGCACATTGCCTCCACTTCCCTGGTGGCTAAGCCTATAGAATCACACCACTGACCCCACTCCACTAAAGGACTCGAGATTGGTGACACCAGGACTGGAACCTGTATCCCGAAGGACATAGGATTAGAAGTACAGTGTTCCATCCACTCGGCAACGGTGGTTCAAAGCAATGCTTCACTGTGTTGCTGCAGAAAGTAAAATTGCTATGAAATGTTTTAAGCTCAAATTTTCTTTTAGAGAAAGAAAGTGTCATAATCATTGTACTATGACAGCTCCTTAGGATCTAATATGTCACAAAAATGTATTTTCCCTAGAGTAAAATTCCGCATATTCTGTTTAAAACTTGATTGAAATTATCCGGACGTTTGGAGCGTACTACAGTAAATCTACAAATACAAGGATTAGCATGAAACAGTTCGTGGTAACGAACTGTAAGTAAGGAGCGACCCGGCTTAAAAGTAACCAAAACCTTAAAAAAAAAATAATTTTGATACCAATAGATACATCAAATGAATCAGATTTTTATGTTGATTTCAAATATATAAGTTTCCTCCTTAACGCCTTGCTCTTTACGCTAAAGTTTGACTCTTTCTCACAACTCTGTTTTTTAGAACAATAAAAAACTTTAGCGTAAAGAGCGAGGCGTTGAGGAGGGGACAGACCCTTTCATATACGGAGTAATTTCTGTTCGTTTTAATTTTTAATGTCACTCCTTACTTTCACTTAAAAAACTTGTTTTTTTATTTAATCTACGAATAGAACAGATTGTAACACAAAAGTTTTGATAGCATTTAAGGCAAAAGACAGACGTGGATCAAAACCTGTAGTATCGTCCTCTTCTTACAAAGAAGGTCGATTGTCTGGAAGGAAGAAGAAGGTGTGTGTTCATGGTGTCGTTTGATGCAAAATAAAAAATTAACCACCCCCCGGCACTTCAAATTGCCAGAAAAATAGGTTTGTATAAAAACACAGTTTTTTGGGATTTTACGAAATCTTTTTTACGAGATGACCAGACGCAATTTGTTTTTCCTTATAAAATTAAAAAAGACAAATTCAGAAAATCCATTTTTTGCATGTCAATAAGTTAATAAATGAATGAAAGAACTATTTTATCCGTTCTAATAGGTTTCTAAACTGCAGCGCTTCTTGTGTTTTGGGTAATATCTGCTCTTTTTTAATTTTAACGGAATCCATTAGTTTCATGTGAGAAAAATCAATTCTACAGTTTTATTAGTATCAAAGCTTCATCATTTAGCTGTAAAAGGGTTAGATCTAACTTTGTCTTTGTCTTGGTATATGGGCCGTTGTTCGTCCTTTTCTACCATGATACACGTAGTAAAATTTGCAATTCTGAAAACATTGCACTTTGTATTTGCAATATATATTCTTAATTATACGCTGCAATACAGCAATCGTTAAAATAATTGGATTCAATATTTCACAAATCAAATAACTAAATGCTGTCAACCTCCGTACAATTAAACACAGGATATTTTGTTTAAGGTACTGAGATGAATATATAGAAACATACAAACTGGCAGAGTGTATATAAACCTTACACATAGTGCGTGGCTTTAATTTACTAAATAAAGAAGTTTAGTTGAAAAATCGTTACTTGTATGGGAGTTGAACCCAAGATTCTGTGGTGAATAGACAAAGTTAACAGTCCTGGAAAAACAGACGCACTTGGCGATCCGTTTAATAAATGCTGTTAAAAAGGATTGCCAGGTGCCTATGTTAGTCCACGGTTGGAAACTCTGACTAGTCACTAGGGAATCTTGGGTTCATCTCCAATTCCAGTAGCAATATTTTTAAGCAATCTTCTTTATTTAGCTAATTTTACATTAAATTTTATCGGTGTTTCAGCATCAGATTTCAAATTTATATGAAAATCGTTACTTGTATTTTGTATTTGAGTTAGAACCAAGATTTTGTGGTGAATAGACAAAGTTAACAGTCCTGGACTAACAGACAGAATTGGGGATGCTTTTAATAAAATGCTGTTAAAAAGAAATGCCAGGTTTATCTGTTAGTCCACGGTTGGAGACTCTGACTAGTCATTAGGAAATCTTGGGTTCATCCCTAATCCCAGTAGGTGTATTTTTAAGCAATCTTCTTTATTTAGCAAGTTTTCAAATTAAATTTAATGATGTTCTAGCATTAGATTTTAAAATTATTTGAAAAATGTTACTTGTATGGGACAAGGGCGGATCCAGGATTTTTTAGGGGGGGGGGCAAAATAGGTTGATCTGATAAACTTGCGTTAGGAGCAAGTTTAATTAACACAAACTTGTGTTAATTAAGTAAATTACACCACTTTAGCCTATGTTAGGGGGCGTGCGCCCCCCTCGCACCTCCCCTGGATCCGCCACTGGCATGGGAGTTGAACCTAAGATTCTGTGGTGAATAGACAAAGTTAACAGTCCTGGACATACAGACACACTTGGCGATCCGTTTAATAAAATACTGTTAAAAGGGATTGCCAGGTGCCTATGCTAGTCCACGGTTGGAGACTTTGACTAGTAACTAGGGAATCTTGGGTTCATCCCCATTCCCAGTAGCGATATTTTTAAGTAATCTTCTTTATTTAGCTAGTTTTCATATTTATTTTTTTCAGATTCAAAGTTTATCAGTTTATCAGTAGCATCAGATTCAAAGTTTATATAAAAAGAACTTACTATTTCTTTATCATTCCAAAAGAAAGCTGAAATGTATCCAGAATGCTATCTATAAGCCCAACTATGGCTATTTAATATTTGATTTACCCTTGGTATTGCAGCTACTACTTCAAAATCGACAACAATTTCTTCATAGATACTGGACAGTTTTATAGAAAGAGAAGATAAAGAAACAGAGTTAAGGGAAAGAACCTTGGACAGTTCTTTCCCTGCGCGAAAATAGACTCGTAGGAAGTCTCGGATTCTCTTCTTAAACAAAGAATTGCTCCAAGTTTCTTTTCTAGCGCAAGGAAGATTTCAACGTTTCAAACAATTTGAATTGGACACTGGATGATGCCAGAAATTCACTGTCAGAGAGAAAGTGTTAAAGAATAGAAACTCGAATAATCCTTACAAGAAATTATTCAATGTAGTTAGCAATTGCGGTTCTGGGCACTCATATTTTCCCGGTAAAATACCAAAATAAAGTGTTTAGATTTTGATTACGTAACAGCTTTAGATCGACTACTACTTAATTAAAATTCCTCTGTGCAAGCTATATTGGGATTGAAATTTCACGGACACAAAAATCATCAGTAAGGGATGAAATAGAAAAGTCTAACCTGGGTTGGCAAAATCAAAACATAGCTAATGCCTTTCCGCCGTCTTGAGCCTAACTAAATAATTTCTGAGATCATGCCGGCTATGCATAACAAGATGAGAAAAAGATTTTCGTAAAGAAAAGACGTGGATTTTATGAGAAAAAGAAAAAAAATATGTTTATTTAGAATGAACTTATTAATTTAGATTTTTCTCTTTTATATTATAACATTTCACAACCTAATAACAAGTCTGATGATACCAGACCTGATAATTGGTTAGCTTTTAAAAAAAACATCAGAAAAATTAACTGAGACTAAGTATCTTGTCATTCAATGTCACATTTTTCGTTTAGTTACCCTTTCCACTTTGCTTAGAGAGGGTCTTCTTTTATTTAAGAGGTTGTTTTTATGTTTGTTTTATTGATTTTAGTGGCAGTTTTTTTTACCGTTTGTTTTATTTTCTATTCCTGCACTGAGGGTGGTCGAGGGGTGGTCTCAGCAAAAATATTTGCACTATTTTTTTTTCTTTTACTGGCTGGAAATATCCTCGTTTTTCTTCTATACAAATATCTTTTTCTCACCTTGAAAAGCTTCTCTTTGACGAGGACTGTCGGCCGTGGTAAATTTGATGTAGCATTTTATAATAAGGATTGAATTACTTCTCCAGAATTGCCCCTTCCCGTTTTTTTTTTTCGAAAAATATGCGAACATTCTTATGATGATAACCTTTGGTGTGTTGCTCTAAACTTTGGCCGCTAAACATCATCATATAAAGAAATATCTTGCGAATAAAATATTGTTTTAAGCTCAAATCTATAAGAGTTTCAATTGGTAAAGATAAGGTATAGTCTTTCGTTCCTGTTTTTATTACAGTCAAGCAGGTACACTAAACGGATGGAGATGGGTTCCTCTCCCCTTAATATTAAAGAGTTTAGGATTTCATCAATACGCTCCTATACTATTCGCATAAATTACCATATTTTCCTCCACCCCAGCTTAAAGTAAATTTCAGTGTTTATGCCTAAATTCAAACACCCTTTCTTCTGAGATAACCCTAAACGTATCTTCAGGTTCAGTGTTGGGCTGAGATTAACCGAGGAGTCGGTACTTGTCTGTTAAACAAAACACACTGAAAAATTACGCTGCATAACATCTGGCAGAAACCAGTTTCCTCACTGGAATCAGTTATAATTTGCTTATTTTAAGTGAGAAAATTACGATGTAGGCTATGTATATTTTAATTAAACATTAAATACATACAGGTGGTTCAGCGGCGGCTCAAGGATTTTTAGGGGGGGGGCAAAATAGGTTGATCAGATAAACATACGTTAGGAGCAAGTTTAATTAAAGCAAATTTGCGTTAATTAGGTTAATTACACTACTTTAGACTATACTAGGGGGCGCGCGCCCCCCTCGCCCCTCCCCTGGATCCGCCACTGAGGTGGTTAGGGGTTAGGTTAAGTTGTATATTTAATATAATGGGTTCTACGCGACCTGCTTTCCATAATTCTTTGTCGTAGTTTCCATAGTTTTGCTTCTATTGAATTATATTATCATCATGTTTTGGTATATTTCATTAGGATTAACCTAACTTTACTTCTTAGGTGTGGTTTGTTTAACAGAGAAGCATCGAAGAATCTAATAAGTTTTCTTTATGAAAAATTTAAAAGAAAAAGCAAGTTATAAGCGTAGCCAATAACTTTGCGTTTCCGTTTTTTTTTTTTTTTTTTTTTTTTTTTTTTTTTTTTTTTTTTTTTTTTTTTTTTTTTTTTTTTTTTAACACTAAAGAGAGCAAAAGCGAAATTGAGTCATTGGAAGTAAAACATTGCATCTATTTTTCTAATGACATAAAACGTTCATCAAAGATGCATGTACAAAATATGAAGCTGTTTTCTTTCTGTTTTTAGGTATACTAAGTCACTAAGAAAATCAACATTCCACACGCAATGTCTACTCTGTCCGCACAAGGAGACATCCACACGAAGGCAAGCATTGCCTTTAATCTATCCTTCCTGTCCCCCTCTCTTCATCTCCTTTTCTCTTTCTCCTTCGGTCTTCTGGCATGGGATGGGCATCGTTGTCCAGTTGCCAAATTGAGTAATTCAAAATAATGCGGACATGACGCTGAAACAGGATTTAAACTTAGCTTTCCGTCAGCATTTCTGGCTTGCCAGCTGATACTGAATCAAAGCCACTAGAATGCATCGTTCACCTCTTTTTGTGGAGATTTTTCCCTTTTGCCACCGTTTGTCAATGCGACAAGGACAAGACAAACACATAAGCAAAAATTCACAGTGACAACCCAGTACAGAAACTTCTAAGAAAGAATACCTGTGAAAGAAAAGAGGTTGACTCAATGGTAGACCAATCCAGAGCTGTCAGTTAAGGTCATCGCATCAAAACAGTCGATTGATTCTTCAGAGGAATGTTCAACCGAATTCATGAAAAATAACAATCATACTGGGTAAAGGACAAGCAGCATGTGAAGCACTTATGCTGGGCATCGTACCACAGAATAAGCTAAAAATGAGCCGACATGAATTGTAGCGTATAGATTCTATTTTATATTGTGATGGGCTCTAATTGCGTTTCGAAGGTTTTTACAGTAGCTTACAAATCTTGTATACATGCTCACGAGGTTGAGACATCTGTGTGTTTTTTTTTTTTTTTTTTTTTTTTTAATGGCTAATTTTTCTTTCATTTTTCTGCAATTTTCCTCGCTGACTAGCTATTAAAAGAAATAAAACCGTATAAAGTATGAGAAGTAACAATAGTTATGCTGATTTAAGTGTACCAACTAAAACGAATATATTCCACATTAATTTCACGGGAAATTCAGAATTTTAGAATTAAAATATACCAGTAATTCCACGTTCTTTTCCCTTGCCTTGTTGAATCGGAAGCCTCTCCGGTAAGTCCCTGGCTCTGCATATTTGCTTTGGCTGATGATATCCTATTTTAGACAATTTTTTTAGGGTTTCTGGTTTAGTAGGGAACATCAGGAACTAAACAAATGGTTCTATCAATCGTCCAATTACTAAAACACTAAAATTTTGTTTTAGTGCATTTTTTCACGAAAGACAGTATGCACAAACGAGTGATTTTTTGCCTTGACAAAAACTGATTAAAGCTCAATAGAAACCAAAACCTTGTAAATCTAACGTAAATAATTGTTTTTAAATCTTTTAGATTCTTAAAAGAAGCCCATTATCCCAGTCACAGATTTCAAAGATTCTTCCTGTCACATTTTTCCCTCTGCGAAATTTGTGTCCACGTATTCTTTATTCGACCCAAATCCAGCCTGTACCCGTGCAGGTAATGTCAGAAACATTATATTCTCCCATTTAATGCTATTTTGACACCTACTAACAACTCACTGCAACAACCAACCACCTCACAAAATTATTTGCAGGGGTATATAATTGCAGATCAGCTGATAGGGGGCGGGTCGTTGAAACTTTGTTTAGGTGGTCGAATATGACAGGAGAGAATATGGGAATGTGTGTGGAGAATTGGAATACGGAAGAATATGGAGAATTGGAGAATATGATATTTGTGACATTACTTACACGGGTACAGTCTGAAGCCTTAAGATGTACATATTATTCCCAAATTTCTAACTCTCAGTAACCCTTCAGATGAATATAGAAGAAGTTATTGGAGGTGGGGTTCGGAATTAATGTCTAATTTCTATGAATTCTCAAGATATTTCTGGATTAAACCCGTAGTATGGGGGTTACGAGCTAATAGGTTCCCTCTAATTGCAGAAATTGCTTTTCTCTGAAACATAAAAGATTACATTCATAAGTTCACCGGCACAATAGGGTGAGAGGTGAAGGGCTATGAGTGGCACCAGGAAGTTTCCCAAGGGAGGGAGGGCAAGAACAACAAGAAAATTTGTTTTTACCAATATTTAAAGTTTTTACCAAATATTTAGTAACAGTTCTCCTTTTCCTATTTATATGTATTTTAATGTCTTCTTGTTCCCTGGGATGATATTACTCCCTGACCCCCTGTCAGTGTCCCTGGGGGACATCATCATAAAAAAAGTTTGATCAAAGAATTCATCTTGAAAACTTTGGAAATGAAGATCCTATGATTCATTTTTGTTGTTTCAGACACCTCACAACCTATTTTTGAAGGGCTGCGCCTATTCAGGGATGACGATCATTCTCAAAACATTTTCAACGAACATAAAACTTGAATGAACCAAATTTCTAAGAAACGAAGATTTGATTTCAATAAGAGCGACAACTGAACCTATTTATGCTGATATCTAAATACGCAAAATTCATTAATTTTAAGGCTAATCAAAATCTATTGGCGTATTAAAATTTGCAAAATTTTAGAAAAAAAGGGTTAAACCACCCCAAGTACACGGTCTTCATGAAAATCAAACAATGAGATTCAGCATGTATGAGAAACCTAACAATTAAAACGAAATGGAAACATTGAAAAACATGAAATGACGAAAATCTTAGTAAGACAATCAAAATATTTTACTAAAAACAAATGAATCTTTTTTGTGCAAATAACAATTAAAGTTTGGATAGTTTGGCTTCATGTCCAGAAACCTTTATGAACAGGAAGAAAAATGAAGAAAAAAAAACAGTCTTTAAAAAAACATATTAAAAGTGAAAGAAAAAACGAACTGAAAATTACAAACGCCATGCAAAGAAAATGAAGAACGAAAAAAGCACATATAATGAAAGTCAATAAACTAACACCAGAGTTGATGTTTATGCATGTGATGACGAGTCGACACCACTGCTATGTAGCACCGAACAGTCATGATACGAGAGCACGAAGATTGTGCAATAATATACTGGCATTTGTTCTATGAAACACTAATCTTTTGAACTAACAAGGTATTTGCCTTGTTCTAACCTCCGAGTCCCTCCTAATAGTGTAATTGAATTTTACTGAGTAGATTCTCTTTAAGATTCTCATATAAACTAGACCTCCGGTGCCAAGGCCCCGTGATGTGTTGTGCTATCTCTGACTCATGGATCACAATTTGGAAACAACATATGCAACTACATATGATGGGTAACAAATGCGCATGCTCACGTATCACGTTTATAGATGTGTTGTGAATATTGTTGGGCATCGTTTGTAAGCTAAACGTATACTTAAAGAACTTCTGAAATAAGCTCTGTGTGTACAAAATAATCGTCACACCCTTTATTCGCATTGCTTTTACCTGTATTAAGACAACTTACCGGGGTTTTGAACATCCGTGAAATGGTCCATTATGTAAACGTGTGCATGTCGTCTTTCTTACTTTTCATGGCAATAATTCTCTAAAATATAATAAACATTAAAATTGAATTTTTTCAGAAAATAAAAAAAGCAACTTCTGTTTCGAAATCAGCATTTGCAACATTGTTTGCCGAAACTTTATGAGAGATACGGAAATTTTCCTTAGGTTTTCGAAGAGATAATATGACGTTCTATTAATATTTAAAGTCATATTGGTTTCTAAAAGGTTCGCTAGGACATCTTAATTGGGCAAAATGTAAGGAATTCTCAAAATTTCTAAGTGAATGGAAGCAACCTTGTATATAAGAAATATCAGGTCATCTTGTGGATTTTTCACAGTATTCTTCGATTAAAATACGAAAATGTATCAAATCAAAAATTTTACATATCAACCCATTAAGTCAGAATTTGGCATTCGAGATCAATTTTCCAGACTATTTCTCTGGTTTTTCTCTGGTTCTCAGTGAGTTAATTCAATGTTCTGCAAGAGTACCACGTTTTTTTTTTAGAAAGTTAACTACACAGCTAGAATAGTTTAGTTTTTGTACCGTTTACAACTACTCCTTATGCTACTACAAACATCTTGCGGAAGCACCAAGCCGCCAGAGGCCAACACAGCTATTCACACTCCTCCTCCATCCTAACCTATTCAAAGCCCCCCTCCTTGCACCCTCCCAGGAAGTTCTTATTTCCCTTAAATCTTTCTTTACGACATCCTCCTACCCCAACTGTGGACGACCTGTTTTCCATTTAGCCCTAGACGGTTGGCTTAAAAGGACAATCTTTGGCAATCTGTCATCCTTTATCCGCAGAACGTGCCCTAACCGTCGCAACCTTTCTCTTATTATAGTCCTAAAAAGTGGGATCAAACCACACATTTTGTGTAGCAACTATTTGAAATACGGTCCGTCAGCCTGGTACCCAAAACAATCCGTAGCTAGTTTCTCTGGAAAAAATCCAGCAGATCTTCCTCCGTTTTTCGGAGTGCCCATGCTTCAGAGCCTCATTTGACCACTGTGTTCACTGTAGCTTCCAATATTCTAATATTGGTTCGCAGACTTAACTTCCTATTTTTCCAAACTTTTTTCAACTGTGAAAAACACCGTGAGCCTTAATTATTTTACTTTTAATATCTTAACTGTTCCCATAGTTTTTACTAATAATACTACCAGTATTAATCCCTTACTACTTTCTAGGACAGACCTATCAAAATTCCCAGGACAGCCTTATCCCTTTTCCTATGACAGCCTGTGACATCACAACACCCATATCCTTTTTCCTATGACAGCCCTCTGACGTTACAGCACCCCTATCAAAATTTCTATGACAGCCCTGGCAAGATTCCGAGCACACCCCTGTTTCTAGCTGGTAAGATTCCGAGCATATGCCCTATGCTTTGTGCCTTAAACACAAAGACATTGTAAATAAAAGGTTTTATTATTTCAAACAAGTTGACAAACAATATTAAAAACATAGGAAAAGGCAGTTAAAAAAACGCGACAAAAATAAAAATGGAAAAGGCTTTATTCTCCCAGTTTCAAATCCATGATACATTTTAGAAACGAAGGCACCTAATACGACATTGCCGCCTCTGAAACAGGAGGTTAAATATCTGTATAGATTTATGGTAGTTCTAAAGCATTTAACTTTCAGCTTTTCGGCATTCCTTTGGCTAGAATGCTAGTTCTATACAACAATTCGCTTGCAAACCCCTGTACTGAAGAGACAGAGTCTTCTTTGGGTAAAATATATGTCTATGTTAACAGTTTATTTTATAGGATTAGCAGTACCTTTTAGAAACGAACGTGGCTCATACAGCATTCCTACCTCTGAAACAGGAGATTCAATATCTGTGTAGATTTATGGTACTTCTAAAGCATTTAACTTTTAGTTTTTCGGCATTTCTTTGGCTAGAATGCTAGTTTTATACCACAATTCGCTTGCAAACCCCTGTACTGAAGAGACAGAGTCTTCTTTGGCTACAATAATTGTTGAACCACAATTCGCTTGAAAACCCCTGTACTGAAGAGACAGTCTTTTTTGGCTAAAATAAATGCCTATGTTGTCAGTTTATTTTATAGTATTGGTAATACCTTTTAGACAATAACGTGCGTCATACGCCATTCCCACCTCTGAAGCACGAGATTCAATATCTTTATAGATTCATGGTAGTTCTAAAACATTTAACTTTTAGCTTTTCGGCATTTTTTTGGCTAGAATGCTGGTTTTATACCACCATTCGGTTGAAAACCTCTGTACTGAAGAGACAGTCTTTTTTGGCTAAAATAAATGCCTATGTTGTCAGTTTATTTTATAGTATTGGTAATACCTTTTAGACAATAACGTGCGTCATACGCCATTCCCACCTCTGAAGCAGGAGATTCAATATCTTTATAGATTCATGGTAGTTCTAAAACATTTAACTTTTAGCTTTTCGGCATTCGTTTGGCTAGAATGCTAGTTTTATGCCTCAATTCGCTTGAAAACACCTGTACTGAAGAGACACAGTCTTTTTTTGGCTAAAATAAATGCCTATGTTGTCAGTTTATTTTATAGTATTGGTAATACCTTTTAGACAATAACGTGCGTCATACGCCATTCCCACCTCTGAAGCAGGAGATTCAATATCTTTATAGATTCATGGTAGTTCTAAAACATTTAACTTTTAGCTTTTCGGCATTCGTTTGGCTAGAATGCTAGTTTTATGCCTCAATTCGCTTGAAAACACCTGTACTGAAGAGACACAGTCTTTTTTTGGCTAAAATAAATGTCTATGTTATCAGTTTATCTTATAGGATTGGCAGTACCTTTTAGAAACGAAGGCACCTCATACGGCATTACCAGCTCTAAAATAGGAGATTCAATATTCCTACGGATTTTCAGAAATTCTAAGAACATGTAACTTTTAGCTTGGACTCTCAATAAATCCAAAGGGGAGGCATGTTGCATTTATACCCACAAGTGTATCAGCCCTCGTACAAAATAACCCATTTAACTTAACCCCCTTTCAACTAAACCTCTATTTAACCCCATCCTCCTGATGCAGATGTAAATGGGACCCAATTATATAACCGTGCATCTGGACCCGTTTAATTGAATCCACCAATAGCACAATCCCCGGTTTTTGCATAACCTCCCTTCGTCTCAGCCCCCATGCGACCCTCGGCAAAAATATCAAAACGAACAAAGGCGAGAAATTCTTGTTCCCACC
>CM051276.1:20631783-20677783 GCA_027921565.1 Artemia sinica
ACTCTCATGATGCTTCATAGTTCATTTTGGAATTTTTCGTTGAAATTTAAGATTTTGAATATTTGTATACTACTGTGTCGATGGTTACCTTGTAACTATTACATTGTGTAAATGTTTCGAAGTTCATTTTGGGATTTTTTCGTTTAAATGTGACACTTGGAATATTTTCGTAGCGTTGGGTCTTGTCACCATTACATTCTGTAGATGTTTCAAAGTTCAGTTTGGAATTTTGTCCTCGAAATGTAAGTCTTGGAATATTTTTGTAGTGTTATCTCATGATTTACCTTGTCACTGTCACACCCTCTTTATGTTTCAAAGTTCCTTTTTGAATTTTATGTCGAAATGTACGACTTGGAATATATTTGTGCTGTTTCCTCGTGGTTCACCATGTGCTACATTCTGCTGATGTTTAAAAGTTCATTTCCTGATTTTTTCGCTGAAATGTAAGACTTGGAATATTTTTGTACTGGTTGACCTTGTCACTGTTACATTCAGTTGATGTTTCAACATTCTTTTGGAATTTTTTCCTTGAAAGGTAAGACTTGGAATTTTTTGTAGTACTATGTCATGATTTACCTTGTCACAGTTACCCCCTCTCTTGATGTTCCAAAGTTCAGTTTGGAATTTTTACGTTGAAATGTAAGACTTGGAATACTTTTGCACTGTTGTGTCGTGGTTTACTTTGTTACTGTTACATTCTGTCGATGTTTCAAAGCTGATTTCAGGATAATTTTTTCGTTCAAATGTAACACTTGGAATATTTTCGTAGCGTTGTGTCTTGTCACCGTTACATTCTGCAGATGTTTGAAGTTCAGTTTGGAATTGTTTCGTTGAAATGTAAGATTTGGAATATTTTTTTGTGGTTTACCTTGTCACTGTTACACTCTCTTGATGGTTCAAAGCTCATTTCGGGATTTTTTGTTGAAATGTAAGACTTGGAATATTTTTGTAGTGGTTTACCATGTCACAGTTACATATAAGTTAATGTTTCAAATTTCATTTGGAATTTTTTTATTGAAATGTAAGACTTGGAATATTTTTGTCGTGGTTCATCTTGTCACTGTTACATTCTGTTAACGTTTCATAGTTCCTTTGGATTTATTTTTGTTGAAATGTAAGACTTGGAATAGTTTTGCAGTATTGTCTCTTTGTTTACCTTGTCACTGTTACATTCTCATGATGCTCCAAAATTCATTTTGGAATTTTTTCGTTGAAATGTAAGACTTGGAATATTTTTTGTAGCGTTGTTGTTTACCTTGTCACTCTTACAGGCAAAAGGTTAAGAGAGACCTGCAGAAAGTTAGGTGAAGTTAAGATTACTTAACGTCGACGCTAAGTGATCTTAAATTAACCTAACTTTTTGTATGTGATAACTTTTTGCGTGTGTGTCTGTGTTTGTGTCTGTGTCTGTGTCTGTGTCTGTGTCTGTGTCTGTGTCTGTGTCTGTGTCTGTGTGTGTGTGTGTGTCTGTGTGTGTGTGTGTGTGTGTGTGTGTGTGTGTGTGTGTGTGTGTGTGTGTGTGTGTGTGTGTGTGTGTGTGTGTGTGTGTGTGTGTGTCTGTGTCGTGTGTCTGTGTCTGTGTCTGTGTCTGTGTCTGTGTCTGTGTCTGTGTCTGTGTCTGTGTCTGTGTCTGTGTCTGTGTCTGTGTCTGTGTCTGTGTCGTCTGTGTCTGTGTCTGTGTCTGTGTCTGTGTCGTCTGTGTCTGTGTCTGTGTCTGTGTCTGTGTCTGTGTCTGTGTCTGTGTCTGTGTCTGTGTCTGTGTCTGTGTCTGTGTCTGTGTCTGTGTCTGTGTCTGTGTCTGTGTCTGTGTCTGTGTCTGTGTCTGTGTCTGTGTCTGTGTCTGTGTCTGTGTCTGTGTCTGTGTCTGTGTCTGTGTCTGTGTCTGTGTCTGTGTCTGTGTCTGTGTCTGTGTCTGTGTCTGTGTCTGTGTCTGTGTCTGTGTCTGTGTCTGTGTCTGTGTCTGTGTCTGTGTCTGTGTCTGTGTCTGTGTCTGTGTCTGTGTCTGTGTCTGTGTCTGTGTCTGTGTCTGTGTCTGTGTCTGTGTCTGTGTCTGTGTCTGTGTCTGTGTCTGTGTCTGTGTCTGTGTCTGTGTCTGTGTCTGTGTCTGTGTCTGTGTCTGTGTCTGTGTCTGTGTCTGTGTCTGTGTCTGTGTCTGTGTCTGTGTCGTGTGTCTGTGTCTGTGTCTGTGTCTGTGTCTGTGTCTGTGTCTGTGTCTGTGTCTGTGTCTGTGTCTGTGTCTGTGTCTGTGTCTGTGTCTGTGTCTGTGTCTGTGTCTGTGTCTGTGTCTGTGTCTGTGTCTGTGTCTGTGTCTGTGTCTGTGTCTGTGTCTGTGTCTGTGTCTGTGTCTGTGTCTGTGTCTGTGTCTGTGTCTGTGTCTGTGTCTGTGTCTGTGTCTGTGTCTGTGTCTGTGTCTGTGTCTGTGTCTGTGTCTGTGTCTGTGTCTGTGTCTGTGTCTGTGTCTGTGTCTGTGTCTGTGTCTGTGTCTGTGTCTGTGTCTGTGTCTGTGTCTGTGTCTGTGTCTGTGTCTGTGTGTGTCTGTGTCTGTGTCTGTGTCTGTGTCTGTGTCTGTGTCTGTGTCTGTGTCTGTGTCTGTGTCTGTGTCTGTGTCTGTGTCTGTGTCTGTGTCTGTGTCTGTGTCTGTGTCTGTGTCTGTGTCTGTGTCTGTGTCTGTGTCTGTGTCTGTGTCTGTGTCTGTGTCTGTGTCTGTGTCTGTGTCTGTGTCTGTGTCTGTGTCTGTGTCTGTGTCTGTGTCTGTGTGCTGTGTCTGTGTCTGTGTCTGTGTCTGTGTCTGTGTCTGTGTCTGTGTCTGTGTCTGTGTCTGTGTCTGTGTCTGTGTCTGTGTCTGTGTCTGTGTCTGTGTCTGTGTCTGTGTCTGTGTCTGTGTCTGTGTCTGTGTCTGTGTCTGTGTCTGTGTCTGTGTCTGTGTCTGTGTCTGTGTCTGTGTCTGTGTCTGTGTCTGTGTCTGTGTCTGTGTCTGTGTCTGTGTCGTGTGTCTGTGTCTGTGTCTGTGTCTGTGTCTGTGTCTGTGTCTGTGTCTGTGTCTGTGTCTGTGTCTGTGTCTGTGTCTGTGTCTGTGTCTGTGTCTGTGTCTGTGTCTGTGTCTGTGTCTGTGTCTGTGTCTGTGTCTGTGTCTGTGTCTGTGTCTGTGTCTGTGTCTGTGTCTGTGTCTGTGTGCTGTGTCTGTGTCTGTGTCTGTGTCTGTGTCTGTGTCTGTGTCTGTGTCTGTGTCTGTGTCTGTGTCTGTGTCTGTGTCTGTGTCTGTGTCTGTGTCTGTGTCTGTGTCTGTGTCTGTGTCTGTGTCTGTGTCTGTGTCTGTGTCTGTGTCTGTGTCTGTGTCTGTGTCTGTGTCTGTGTCTGTGTCTGTGTCTGTGTCTGTGTCTGTGTCTGTGTCTGTGTCTGTGTCTGTGTCTGTGTCTGTGTCTGTGTCTGTGTCTGTGTCTGTGTCTGTGTCTGTGTCTGTGTCTGTGTCTGTGTCTGTGTCTGTGTCTGTGTCTGTGTCTGTGTCTGTGTCTGTGTCTGTGTCTGTGTCTGTGTCTGTGTCTGTGTCTGTGTCTGTGTCTGTGTCTGTGTCTGTGTCTGTGTCTGTGTCTGTGTCTGTGTCTGTGTCTGTGTCTGTGTCTGTGTCTGTGTCTGTGTCTGTGTCTGTGTCTGTGTCTGTGTCTGTGTCTGTGTCTGTGTCTGTGTCTGTGTCTGTGTCTGTGTCTGTGTCTGTGTCTGTGTCTGTGTCTGTGTCTGTGTCTGTGTCTGTGTCTGTGTCTGTGTCTGTGTCTGTGTCTGTGTCTGTGTCTGTGTCTGTGTCTGTGTCTGTGTCTGTGTCTGTGTCTGTGTCTGTGTCTGTGTCTGTGTCTGTGTCTGTGTCTGTGTCTGTGTCTGTGTCTGTGTCTGTGTCGTGTCTGTGTCTGTGTCTGTGTCTGTGTCTGTGTCTGTGTCTGTGTCTGTGTCTGTGTCTGTGTCTGTGTCTGTGTCTGTGTCTGTGTCTGTGTCTGTGTCTGTGTCTGTGTCTGTGTCTGTGTCTGTGTCTGTGTCTGTGTCTGTGTCTGTGTCTGTGTCTGTGTCTGTGTCTGTGTCTGTGTCTGTGTCTGTGTCTGTGTCTGTGTCTGTGTCTGTGTCTGTGTCTGTGTCTGTGTCTGTGTCTGTGTCTGTGTCTGTGTCTGTGTCTGTGTCTGTGTCTGTGTCTGTGTCTGTGTCTGTGTCTGTGTCTGTGTCTGTGTCTGTGTCTGTGTCTGTGTCTGTGTCTGTGTCTGTGTCTGTGTCTGTGTCTGTGTCTGTGTCTGTGTCTGTGTCTGTGTCTGTGTCTGTGTCTGTGTCTGTGTCTGTGTCTGTGTCTGTGTCTGTGTCTGTGTCTGTGTCTGTGTCTGTGTCTGTGTCTGTGTCTGTGTCTGTGTCTGTGTCTGTGTCTGTGTCTGTGTCTGTGTCTGTGTCTGTGTCTGTGTCTGTGTCTGTGTCTGTGTCTGTGTCTGTGTCTGTGTCTGTGTCTGTGTCTGTGTCTGTGTCTGTGTCTGTGTCTGTGTCTGTGTCTGTGTCTGTGTCTGTGTCTGTGTCTGTGTCTGTGTCTGTGTCTGTGTCTGTGTCTGTGTCTGTGTCTGTGTCTGTGTCTGTGTCTGTGTCTGTGTCTGTGTCTGTGTCTGTGTCTGTGTCTGTGTCTGTGTCTGTGTCTGTGTCTGTGTCTGTGTCTGTGTCTGTGTCTGTGTCTGTGTCTGTGTCTGTGTCTGTGTCTGTGTCTGTGTCTGTGTCTGTGTCTGTGTCTGTGTCTGTGTCTGTGTCTGTGTCTGTGTCTGTGTCTGTGTCTGTGTCTGTGTCTGTGTCTGTGTCTGTGTCTGTGTCTGTGTCTGTGTCTGTGTCTGTGTCTGTGTCTGTGTCTGTGTCTGTGTCTGTGTCTGTGTCTGTGTCTGTGTCTGTGTCTGTGTCTGTGTCTGTGTCTGTGTCTGTGTCTGTGTGTGTGTCTGTGTCTGTGTCTGTGTCTGTGTCTGTGTCTGTGTCTGTGTCTGTGTCTGTGTCTGTGTGTGTTGTGTCTGTGTGTGTGTGTGTGTGTGTGTGTGTGTGTGTGTGTGTGTGTGTGTGTGTTGTGTGTGTGTGTGTGTGTGTGTGTGTGTGTGTGTGTGTGTGTGTGTGTGTGTGTGTGTGTGTGTGTGTGTGTGTGTGTGTGTGTGTGTGTGTGTTGTGTGTGTGTGTGTGTGTGTGTGTGTGTGTGTGTGTGTGTGTGTGTGTGTGTGTGTGTGTGTGTGTGTGTGTGTGTGTGTGTGTGTGTGTGTGTGTGTGTGTGTGTGTGTGTGTGTGTGTGTGTGTGTGTGTGTGTGTGTGTGTGTGTGTGTGTGTGTGTGTGTGTTGTGTGTGTGTGTGTGTGTGTGTGTGTGTGTGTGTGTGTGTGTGTGTGTGTGTGTGTGTGTGTGTGTGTGTGTGTGTGTGTGTGTGTGTGTGTGTGTGTGGTGTGTGTGTGTGTGTGTGTGTGTGTGTGTGTGTGTGTGTGTGTGTGTGTGTGTGTGTGTGTGTGTGGTGTGTGTGTGTGTGTGTGTGTGTGTGTGTGTGTGTGTGTGTGTGTGTGTGTGTGTGTGTGTGGTGTGTGTGTGTGTGTGTGTGTGTGTGTGTGTGTGTGTGTGTGTGTGTGTGTGTGTGTGTGTGTGTGTGTGTGTGTGTGTGTGTGTGTGTGTGTGTGTGTGTGTGTGTGTGTGTGTGTGTGTGTGTGGTGTGTGTGTGTGTGTGTGTGTGTGTGTGTGTGTGTGTGTGTGTGTGTGTGTGTGTGTGTGTGTGTGTGTGTGTGTGTGTGTGTGTGTGTGTGTGTGTGTGTGTGTGTGTGTGTGTGTGTGTGTGTGTGTGTGTGTGTGTGTGTGTGTGTGGTGTGTGTGTGTGTGTGGTGTGTGTGTGTGTGTGTGTGTGTGTGTGTGTGTGTGTGTGTGTGTGTGTGTGTGTGTGTGTGTGTGTGTGTGTGTGTGTGTGTGTGTGGTGTGTGTGTGTGTGTGTGTGTGTGTGTGTGTGTGTGTGTGTGTGTGTGTGTGTGTGTGTGTGTGTGTGTGTGTGTGTGTGTTGTGTGTGTGTGTGTGTGTGTGTGTGTGTGTGTGTGGTGTGTGTGTGTGTGTGTGTGTGTGTGTGTGTGTGTGTGGTGTGTGTGTGTGTGTGTGTGTGTGTGTGTGTGTGTGTGTGTGTGTGTGTGTGTGTGTGTGTGTGTGTGTGTGTGTGTGTGTGTGTGTGTGTGTGTGTGTGTGTGTGTGTGTGTGTGGTGTGTGTGTGTGTGTGTGTGTGTGTGTGTGTGTGTGTGTGTGTGTGTGTGGTGTGTGTGTGTGTGTGTGTGTGTGTGTGTGTGTGTGTGTGTGTGTGTGTGTGTGTTTTTGTATGTGTTTGTGTGTGTGTGTGTGTTTTTTGTGTTTTTTTGTGTGTTTGTTTGTGTGTGTGTGTGTGTGTGTGTGTGTGGTGTGTGTGTGTGTGTGTGTGTGTGTGTGTGTGTGTGTGTGTGTGTGTGTGTGTGTGTGTGTGTGTGTGTGTGTGTGTGTGTGTTTTTGTATGTATGTGTTTTTGTGTGTGTGTGTTTGTTTTTGTGTGTGTGTGTTTTTGTATGTGTTTGTGTGTGTGTGTGTGTTTTTTGTGTGTTTTTTTGTGTGTTTGTTTGTGTGTGTGTGTTTGTTTTTTTGTGTTTCTGTTTTTGTTTGTTTATGTGCGTGTGTGTGTTTCAAACGTTAGAAGACGCTTGCAATGAGGATGACGGGTGTTGTAGGGGTGCTAGAGAGTAGTTATTGTGTGGTACTGTGGCGTGAATTGCTCGCAAAACCCGAATGAATGACTTGAAGTGAAACTTTTAACAAGAAATGTCTGAAAACTGTATTCGTGGAGATGGGGCGATGCCAGAGGGGTGCCGTTGGGGTGCTAAAGAGTAGATATAGTTTCGCACTGTGGCGTAAATTGCTTGCGAAAACCCGGATGAACAACTTGAAGTCAAACTTTTAACAAGAAATGTCTGAAAAGTGTTTTGGGGGCGATAACAGAAGGGTGTCAGAGGGGCAGTAATAGTTTGGCATTGTGAGGTGAAATACTTAGAGTATAAAACACGAGTAAAGAAAGGGGAGCGACTTCTCTGTTTTCAAAAATATGTTGTTTAATGGAATTCCTTATCTTATTTTCGGAGCGTCAAAGGTTGAAAATGTCCTAGGGGGGCGAGGACTGGTACCACATGTTTGATGTGGGGGGGGGGGGTATGAGGGCTGGTATCAGTGTGAAAACAGTGTGGCAGGCCCATCCCGCTCTGGGCTATAAGTTTACTTGTTAATGGTTTGGGTATCTACCCTTCTCGTAAGATGAGCCACTTATCTTCCAGCTTCTCCCATTAGGTGTCATTACTTAAGATGTGCATCGCCGTTATTACGCAGCATCTGCATGTGTGCCGTGCTCGAAGGGATTGCCCCATGGGGTCCTGGAGTCTAGCTTGTAAGATACAATGAAGTCATCTATATTGGACCTGGTAACGAAAATTCTGGGGATCTTCCAGGAAAACAATGTATCAAAAAATGGGTGGGAACCTTGGCAGTACAGGAGAAGTAGAACGCCTGGAATCCTGGGTGGTCTGTCAGAGATGGGAATCTTGGCAGCTGAGTGCTAGAAAGAGGGATACTGTGACGGTAAAGGGGGGGGGGGGGTAAGTCCTAGAAATTCTATGATAGTTTCCCTAGCATTACTACTTTTTAAATTATCTCGAGCGAGACCATTTTTTAACCTCCTTTATCACCTAGCCGAAGTCTGGATTCCGCCTCCTGAAATGAGTAAACACTGAACAAACTCCTCCGCAGTTCGCGGGATGGGTGGGAACAAGAATTTCTCGAAATTGAATTTCCCGCTTTTGCGCGTTTTGATATTTTTGCTGTAAAATGTCTCCTGGGTTGCAGGAGGGCTGAGACAAAGATAGGTTATGCAAAATCAAGGATTCTGTTGAAGGTGGATTCAGTTAAACGGGTTTAGATGCACGGTTATAAAATTGGGTCCCATTTACATCTTCATCAGAAGGGTGAGGTTAAATAGGGGTTTAGTTGAACGGGGGTTAAATTAAATGGGTTATGTAGTGAGAGGGTTGATAAAATTGTGGGTATAAATGCAACATGTCTCCACTTTGGATTCATTGAGAGTCCAAACTAAAAGTTACATGTTCTTAGAATTTCTGAAAATCTATAGGAATATAGAATCTCCTGTTTCAGAGGTGGGAATGCCGTATGAGGTTCCTTCGTTTCTAAAAGGTACTGCCAATCCTATAAAATAAACTGGTAGCATAGACATTTATTTTAGCCAAAAAAGATTGTGTCTCTTCAGTACAAGGTTTTTTCAACCGAATTGTGGTATAAAACCAGCACTCTAGCCAAAGGAATGCCGAAAAGCTATAAGATAAATGATTTAGAACTATCATAAATCTATACAGATATTGAATCTCCTGTTTCAGAGGTAAGAATGCTGTATGACGCACGTTCATTTCTAAAAGGTACTGCCAATCCTATAAAATAAACTGTTAACATAGACATATATTTTACCCAAAGAAGACTCTGTCTCTTCAGTACAGGGGTTTGCAAGCGAATTGTTGTATAGAACTAGCATTCTAGCCAAAGGAATGCCGAAAAGCTAAAAGTTAAATGCTTTAGAAATACCATAAATCTATACAGATATTGAATCTCCTGTTTCAGAGGTGGGAATGCTGTATGAGCCACATTCGTTTCTAAAAGGTACTGCCTGTCCTATAAAATAAACTCTTAACATAGACAATTATTTTAGCCAAAGAAGACTGTGTCTCTTTGGCTAAAATAATTCGGTTTTTCAACCGAATCGTGGTACAAAACTATCATTCTAGGCAAAGGAATGCCGAAAAGATAATAGTTAAATATTTTAGAATTACAATAAATCTATACAGGTATTGAACCTCCTGTTTCATAGGCGGCAATGCCTTATTGCCGTAGCGCTTTTGTTTCTAAAATGTATCATGGATTCGAAACTGGGAGAATAAAGCCTTTTCCAGTCTCTATTTTGGTCGTGTTTTTTTTTTAACTGCCTTTTTATATGTTTTTAATATTGTTTGTCAATTTTTTTGAAATAATAAAACCTTTTATTTACAATGTCTGTGCTTTTAAGATGTATTGTTTGGCACAAGTAAGGCATGCATTTCCCTTTATTAATGTGTTGAGAGCAATTTCTCCGGGAGCGTGTCAAATTTCGAGAGTAATACGTCATTCTAGTGTTTGCCAAAAATGGAGGATTTTAGGTGTCACGCATTAGGTTGATTTTAGAATATTAAGAGTAGGACAGAATATTGGGAATAGCGGTTTAGTCCTCTAGGTTACAGCGCGTTCTCCTTGGAAGAAAATTTGTCCTGGCGGGATCAAGAACTATAGAAAACATAACTAAAGAATGAAAGAAAAAAATTGTGATGAGCGCTTCAGGTGAAAAATAAAATGTCGTTAAGTTAAAAGGAGGCAAAAAATTTGTTTGGGGTTTCGGGCGAAAAATTTCAAAAAAGGCATTACCTGGCAGTGATGGTTGCGCAATCACTACGTGTCCTTACATAAAGTGTGTGACGCCATTAAGATAATGAAAGAAAAAAACATTGTACGTTTCGGATAAAAATAAAAATGTCCAAAAAGTGTTACGTGACAGTATTGCATAATCATTACGTAAGGTGTGAGCTGTCATTACGTTATAAGCGGGGGTTCCCCCATGGTCTCCTCTTGGCAGGGTTACAAAAAATTGCGTCAAGCATAATAGACCTGACTGTTTGAAATGGGGTAAGTCGTGTCACCTCATTTGAGTCCAGAGGGATGCGTCACGGAGTCTTGCCAAGTGTGTTCCCTTTAATAGAACTGGTGATTGCGTTGTGCAGGTGCAGAGGTTAAGAGCTCCGGGATAAGTCGTGTGACGTCATTGGATTCCAGAAGGGTGTGTCATGGAGCCTTACCAAGTGTATTCCCTTTAATAGAACTAGTGACTGCGTTGTGCAGGTGCAGGGGGTTAAGAGCTCCCCTTGTATATTGAACTTGAGTATTATCCTGACAACATTCCAGGTAATTGAAACACCTGGGAATTTTGCCAACAAATAAGGCATGTACTCGGAATCTTGCCAGCTAGAAACAGGGGTGTGCTCGGAATCTTGCCAGGGCTGTCATAGAAATTTTCAGAGGGGTGTGTTTTACGTCAAAGGGCTGTCATTGGAAAAGGGATAGGGGTGTTGTGACGTCAGAGGGCTGTCATAGGAAAAGGGATAGGGCTGTCATAGAATGTATTAATAGCACACTACTGCTACCAAGGTAAGTGAGGCTGTCCACTTGATCTATCTTTTCGTTACCCAGCCTCACCTTCTCATCTTCACGTATTCCTAGCCTCATTGACTTAGTCTTCTTAACATTAATTTTTAAACCTATTCTAGCACCCTGAACCCGCTGCCCCAGTTCTACTTCCCCATTTAATTCGTGTTCTCCCATTGCCTTTCCTGTGCTCCTCAAGACCCGAAACTAGAAATGAACAAAAATTAAGATGAGAAGAGCTGACAACTTCCATGTTTTCGCAAGACCAGAACATATTTTCCATTTCACTGAATAAAAAAAACAAATGACCGTGGATTGTCAGTTTAATTTACATATACTGATATTTATTCCTGAAAGTTGTGATAATTTCTTATTTATTAAAGTAAAAAAAGTGAAAACATTTAAAATGCATCTAATTTTCAGTAAATTGCGAATTATGTTTTGGTCCTGAGAATGCATGGGGTTTGTCAGCCCTACTCATGTTAGTTTTTGCTCGTTTTGTGTTTGACTCGGATTTTTATTGTAATTTCTGTTCAATTTGGGTTTAATTTATTTAATGATGGTGATTTGCTGTATTTTTACGCTTATATGACTACTTGAATTTATTTCTGTCCATTTTTCACTTAATGGAGCTCTTTACTTTTCATTGAAAAGCTTGTTCTGTAGAAAAAGTTTTTGAAGTGAATTTCTCTTTATTTTTTATTGACATCGTCTTTTTTTTGGAAAAAGAAAAAAATTTATATCTTTTTGTTTTTCTATAATAATCCATAGTTTGGCTTTCTATTTGTATGTTTGGGAAACCTTTTCTACAATTTTTAATCTTTAATCCTGACACAAATAGTATTATTCAATTCAATTTTATACCTCGTCAGGTTGACCTGAAAAATAAAATATGAAAAATACTGTGAAATAAAATAAACATTATTCCCGAAACATTTCATCCATGCCCCTTGACAACCGGATACACTTACACTGTTTTGATTTATTTAAATTGTAAGAGCAGACAAAGTAATAGTGGTAGCCCCAAAAATTTCAACTTAACACCCCCAGTCGTTCTAGAGATATTGCTGAGGTGTCTTATTGGCAACCGTACACACAGTGCCTTTTGATTTAGTTTTGAAGCAATATTTAATTTTAAAGCATAATGGGTCAATTTCATAATAGTGGGGGATTGAGATACCCAATACCCCTAGAAACATAGTTGTTGGACCGTTCTACTGTGTTGAACAAAATGTCTGTCTAAAAATATTAACTGGATGTGCTTGGAAAATAAACTGGCTTGAGAGAAGAGCTACTTGCCCTCCAATATCTTTCTACTCTTAAAAGGGGCACTAGAAGTTTTAATTGTAAATTGAATTAGCTCCTTTAAAAGTTTTAATGATGTTTCTAGCGATTACAGAGCAGCACTGCCAATGATAATGCTTTTATTCCCTTTTGAAAACCGGCAAGTATATAGTTTTTTCGTTTAATTGAAACTCCGCCTAAAAGTTTCACCTTAATATCCTTAGCGTCATGATTTGCAGTAACTTTAGTGGTAGTTTTAATAGCATACAAATAGTGCCTTCTGGCTAGTTTCAATTCCGCAACAACTTACCCTTAAAGGTCTAACTTAATAATGTAAACCGTTTTTGCGATATTGCTTTGTCACCTTTTTGAAAATCCACATGCTCATAGTCTGTTTTGATTTAGTTCAGCATCCTTTTGGACAACCTGCATACAGATGACGTGTTGTGATTCAGTTCACCCTACGTCTTAAAATTCCTTGAAACCATTAGGCATAGTCTTAATAGTAGTCTCAGTAGTAGTATTGGTATTACTAGCAGCAGCAATAATAGTAAGAGCATTAGTCGTAGTAGCAGTAACGGTATTAGCTTATCATTCTTTTGGTCACTTGAACATCCCTCTCATCAAGTTCTGGAAGCTTCAATTTAGTACAATTAGCCATTGCTATGACATTGCTGATATGTCCTTTTGATAACCTGTATGTTCATATACTTCTTGAAATTTTCATCTCAATGCTCTTAGCCTTACAAGTAGTTTCAATAGAAGTAGCAGCTGAAGTAGTAGTAATAAACATAGCAGTGATAGTAGTATTAGTAGGAGCGTGCACATATTGCCTTTTGCTTAGATGATCTTCCCTTTTAAGCACTCTCCGAAAATTCCAACTTAATACTCAAATAATTCCCGAGATACGCTCTTTTGACAATGTACATGCACATAGTGTCTCTTGATTTAGTTCAAATTTCCTCTCAATATTGTATATGGAGTAGTGTGGCAGTAGCACTGGTAGCAGTAGTAGTGGTAGCATTTAAATATTGCCCTTTTGATTATCTCCCTTATCATTTCCTGAAAATTCCAAATTACTAATAATTACAAATTTCAAATTACTAATAGATTCCAATATACACAAGCCATTCCTAAGTTACGCCCTTTTGACCAACCATCACACATAATGTGTTTTGATTTTGCTCAACACTCTACCCAATATTCTCTGAAAGGCTCATCTGAATCCCCTTCATCTTTTTGGAAAGTAAAGTTGGAAATACATACCTTTCTCAATAACATACACTACATGTAAACAATAAACTTTTTGCCCTGAGCATTGTGGGGATGTTGACATCCCGAAAAAAAAAAACAATTACTTGATCTTTTAGCAATGCTGAATAAGATAGCTCATTTAAAATTTTGAATGGAAATGTTATGGGGAATGACAAGCTTGGGGGGGTGGTGGTTTCCCTACATTTACTTTTGACTCTGAATATGGGCACTAGAACTTCCAACTTCTAATCAAATAAGTCCCATCCATTCCAAAGTTTATAGGGCCACCCATTCCATAAAAAACCTTATATGCCAAGGGATATAACTTATAACCCTTGCCCTTGAGCTCTGGGGGGATGTGTGTACCCTGAAAACATTTTTATATGCTCTTTGGACTATTGTGAGCAAAATAACTATCTCAGAACTTTGATCGGATGCGTTTGGGGAAAAGAGGATCACAGGGAGGGGAGGGCTACTTGCCCTCCATCACTTTTGACTCTTAAAAGGGAACTAGAACTATACAATTCCAATTAAATGAGCCTCATCTAAAGTTCACGCGACCACTCCTTCCATAAAAACTTTTTATACCCCCGGGGTATAGCTTAAAACGTATAGCTTAAAACCCTTGTCCCAGACTCTGGGGCGTCGTTTCAACCCCAAAGGCCTTTTTATGTGATCTTTGGATTATTTTTTTTTAACAAATGGGTATTTCGAAATTTCTGCCAGATACACTTGGTGAAAATACGATGTGTGGGGCGTGAATGGCTGCCCTCCAATCACTTTGACTCTTAAAAGGGGCACTAAAACTTCTGATTCCCAACCTATGAGCCCCCTCCGAAGTTTATACGACCATGCTTTCAATAAACATCTTATACAACCCCAGGGAACATACAACCCTTGCCCTGAAGGCTGTGGGGTGTCATCTTCAAAGACATAATTTCCGAACCTTTCAACCACGCTGAACAAATTGGCTATTTCGCAATTTTGATGGGATGTGCTTGATGAAATTATGGGCGGGGGGCTCGTTGCCCTCCAATCACTTTCGAATATTAAATAGGGCACTAGCCCTTTGGATTTTGAATTGAATGATTCCCTTCCAAAGTTTCTGTGACAACTCCTTCTTTATGAATTTGTAAATTCCGAATTTACAAATTCGGAATTTTTTGTAAATCCCACCATCTGTAAGTGCCATCATGTTTGCAGAGTAGCTGCAACCTAGTAAAGACCGAACCACAGCCCATGGTAACCAAAAGTTGAAAAATGCATTTTCAAAGAAAAAGCTGCCTAATGAGAAAAAATTGCCATCTGAAGCCTACATTTATTAAGATAACTAACTTATGGGGACTTTAAAAAAGAGCCTCAAGCCTTCAAAAATGACGTCAGATTGAAATGGAAAGCACACTATTAGAATCAACATGGTCTAAAGCCATGTATGAGAGAATTACATTCCTCCACCTTGAACAGCAAGGAAACCCACTTTTTGCATGGGTAGCGCTGATGGGTCTCCTTTTCTTCTTTTTTTGTCTTTTTTTTCTATCAGGGATAGCGGGCTACCAGAATATCACAGCGAGACATAGGGTGAATAGTTCATTTAAAAGCTATTGGTCATATCTAAGTGCTTTTTACAAATTCCATCATCTGAAAGTGCTACATGACACTAAAAATGACACTTTTGGTGCCATTGCTCAAGTGGAAAAGTTTGGGTACAAAAAAATTCAGATAGGACTAGGTCTAGTCTACAAGGTGGATTTGGCAGCAATTCCAGGCGAAATTCTCTAAAACCTTAGCGTTTGAAAAATGCTCTGGGGTGATGGAAGAGGATTCCACGATGGAGCTCTCCTGGACACTCTTTAGCAAATTCTGCTCACAATGTCCTCAAAACCTTTACATTATAGACTCCTGTGATAGTTCTTCAACCTTTTAAAAAGTTCATAAGCAGAGCTCCTTCAAGGTCGTAGAAAACGGTTGTCATTACCTTGTTGACAGAAATTGTACGTATTTTTGGAATGCCTCTCGTATCATCGCATTTAGTAGTACCGGGGAGGTAATTACGACCCAGGAGCCAGATTGAAGGATGTGGACGATGAATGTGCAAAGTTATGTTGGTGGTCCATTATCAAGCGGCCCATTAAAAGTAGTCGAAACTTATATGTTTCGAAATCAGGTTATACGGTATATTTTCCTGAAAATCTATGAGAGGATACGGAAATCATACTTTGCTTTTGAAATTCTTGAAAATCTTATTTAAAGAAATTATTATTTCTAGGATGCCAAGGAAATCGACGTATCACAACTTTAAAAATTATTTCTTAGTGTGCAGTTCATTTTTGATGTCGATAAATATAAAAAGACAAGTTTTTCAACTGAAAGTAAGGAGCAACATCAAAACTTAAAACGAGCAAAAAATATTACGTATACGATTGGGTTCACCCCCTAGTCAATACCTCGCTCTTTAAGCCAAAGATTTTTTACTACTTTCATAAGAGCTATTTATTCTAAATAACAGCCTTTGTGATTAAGGCGTCATTTTAAAGAATTGGAACAAAATTCGAACTTTAGCTTAAAGAGCGAGGTATTGACTAGGGAGCGAACCCCCTAATATACGTATTAAAAATATATGAATATAGAAGTTCGTTACGTAGGTTAATTCATAAGTTACGTATACTTAATACTAATAAAAACGTTCGTAAAGAAAATTAAAAAAGTTTCGAGAAAGCCATTTAACCAAATAAAAGTAAAATAAATATACAAATTTTGTTTTAATTAGTCATATACGGTGAACCAAAATCCAACCCTGCATTAATTCAAAACGTTCAAAAATTAAATAAAAAACCAAGTTTTTTTAACTGAAAGTAAGGAACGACGTTAAAACTTAAAACCAACAGAAATTATTCCGTATATGAAAGGGGCTGTCCCCTCCTCAACGCCTCGCTCTTTGCGCTAAAGTTTTTTATTGTTTATAAAATATAGAGTTGTGAGAAAGTCAAACAATTTTTATTTTTTGATAAAAATCAAAAAAAAATTTTTGAAACAATTTTTGATGGAATTTCGCCATTGATAAAGGATGAATCGGTGAAGGTGCTTGAGCCCATGGCAATATGACGTTGATTGGTGATTGTATGAGGAACAAGTAGTTTAATATTATTTCCATTGGCTCTCAGTTTTTCCTCTGCCAAAGCAACAGAACTCATAAACTGCTGTTTTCGTACATGTAATATTGCTGAGGTGAGGGACAGAGTTAAATCAGGATTGGCAGGAGGTTCCTTTCGTAAAATTAAATTGGATGGAGCAAGCGTAAATTTTATATCCCCTTTAATATTTGGTGGTAGCCATTGGGGTATGTTAAATATTTCATGATATATTTTTCCAACTAGATGTAATTCCCTAGTTGTAGCATTTTTAAGTGCATCTGTACTATCAGTATCTGTAATATATTCATATCCATTGGAGGTGCCTCTCAATTCCTTGTATGACTTGGGTGTCATCATTATGAACTACATATAGCTTGTATAATTCGAGAGATTGTTGCTTGTGCTCGCCAAAGTGCTATTTATGTAGACACTGATTTGACGAAATAAATTATATAATATAAAATTTCCATAGGATATTCCATCAGCACGAACTGGCATTCCATTGTCGGATTTCCTGACTATCATGTGTAAATCTATAAATGTCAAAGACATGTCCATAAAGTAGTCTTCGTTGGAATAAATTGTAAAGTGGATATTATCGGAGAGGGGTTGCTGTGGATAAAATTGTTCATAGTATCCATGTTTTACACTCTCATCAACATTTTCTGCATTGAACGGATTTAAAGATGAAGTTATTGAAGGTTGGGAATCCTTATGCGGTAGATATGCCATTGTTCAGTCTATGAAAAGAAATCCAGTTTCGACCTAACAATCTCTTCCTGGGGCTTCTTCTTCTGTTTACTGTGCGTTTCGTCTTTTTCCTTCTTTTCTTTGACAGGGGTGATGTCTTTTGTTTCTGACCTGAGTAGAGACTGATGAGTGGTGCACTGTTTCTTCACCTTTTTAAAACTTTTCCATTTTGTTGAGATTTCAATTGCTCGCCAAGGGTTCGCGCACTGGACCTACGATTTTCCAAAGCACTTTTTTTAAATCCTTGCCAGAGCTCCAATTGTATAGGGTAGAGGATGCAAAATTTGTCGCAGTCGGTACAATATATTTTCTAGCCAGAGGTAATGCAGAGCCAACCAGCTTAGCAAACCAACTGCCAAGACCATAGCCAGACATTGATGAATTACCTTTGTAATAGTCAATTCCATGGCCCAGTTGTCTTGGGCCAAGAGTATTAACATAGCAGTCAACATCAGGACATATGAATACCACTTTTCTATTAGACATCTTGTTTTGGAACACCGACAACGATGGGTCTAAAATAGCATGTAATCACAGCCAAACCTTTTGATATTGCTAGGTGATCACCTAATTCAGTTCATAGTGTTAACTGACAAAGTTTTAAATAGGAAGTTTTTACCGGAATATACTGAAGATACTTTATATTGTAATGATGAATATGATCTTGATTGGTTTTTCGGTCAAAAACTCGTAGGAGGAGGACATAGCTATTGCCAACTCTGGATGTTTCAACAAATGAAGCATAGAGAAATATACAAGCGTCCGTGGAGAAGGCTGGCGGGTAGTCAGTAAAAATAACATTAGTGTTTCCGGCACTTTCACCATTGATTATATTGAGTTTAAAGCCAAGAACAGGCTGCCCATAAAAAATTTGAGATGTTTGGGCTTTCATCTCTTGTCTGCAAAGTAAATGGAATCCCACTCTACAGTCTATTTTTTTATAAATCCTATATGACATTGTATGAGTTGAAAATGCAAACCCTAGATCATGATTCACAACTATTTGAAAATGGCATAACCGAAGGAATGTTCGCTAAAACACATGGTTTAACTGTACTAGACCTGTCTGGCACTCAAGGTATGAGTATAGTACGAACGGGGAGTGTGCGTTTAGAGTGTACATTTGCCGACCCATTACCCGAGAGTATTGCACTACTCTTATTAAATCAATTTGAAACCTATTGGGAAATCACTCCCAAAGGCAGTGTTCTACTAGACCTGGCACCATGAACACCAGTCAAATAATCAATGTATTTAATATGGACCCCTACATGTCCAAATACAGATCCTATTGTCTACCCTCGGACTTTCTTGGAAAAATTCAAAGTGCCAGCAAAACCCTAATCATTGTTAATAGCAGTCAGTCGACTGTGAATACTGGCAATTGGTTGTGCATCTTTCAAACAATAAAGACGATTAAATTTTTTGATCCTCTCGGTCTACCCTATACATTCTACACCCCACAAATCAACAACTATATTGAAAGCAGTGGGAAAACTATTATTCAAATTCGGAAGAGAGTGCAGGATCTGACGACTAAAAGTTGCGGTTTCCATGTGCTACTATATTTCATGTTCAGATGTCGCGGCTATACTTACAAGCAGTTTCTCAACATTCACCTAGACAATCCACGTCTGAACGAATTTATGGTAGAAATATCCTCTCAGACCTGTATCATATTGATTTTAGTGCCCTACGAGTAAAGTGCTTAAAAAATGTATTTGAATTTGTTTATTAATAAAAAAAATGTATACAACAAAAATGTCTTTTTATTCTTCACTTTAGATTTCTTCTTCTTCGGTGTATAGGCAACTGTCGAGAACTACTAATGCTGGTAGATCATTTGAATTCACTGTATATTGATCTTGATTGGCTGCAAAGTCAGGGTCACATTTTCTACAGTACAATGTAATTTCACTCTTGTCATATCTCTTTATATAGTCAATGATACTATTTGCATTTATATTGTGAAATTCACGTGTTTCAATCTGTCTATTTGAAGCAATATCACATACAGTGTTTTCAAATGGTGAATCAGATTCCGGGTCTGCCAAATAAAAATCACTAGGTTTATAGTTATAATAGGCAGTGTCGTCACAACGATGACGTAGAAACCAAATTGTCTTGTTACCCCAACAATTGAATCGTAGACCTTATTCTTCCTCCCAAAATAATTTAAAACCATGACGATACCAATCTCTTAGAAATAAACTAAAATCACGTTTAGGGTTCTTTCCAATCCTAACAGGATAAGTATTCCCCCACTGATCACATTAGTCATAGTGGCAATTGGAGCATAGTTGCCCTCTAGGGCAAGAGTCACAAATCTCTTCAAAACATGAATTACAGCCTTTAATTTGTACTGCATATCCTCTATGTAATTTACATGGATTGCCTAATTTGCACTTTCATTATATTCATCAATAATTGTAAAATTCTCACATGATTACCAACTGCCAAGAGTGTACATACATAGTGGACATGTATAGAACATTTTTTTGGTTTCCGATGTTAACTCTCTCACAGCTAAAAAGAAACTGATCCTCGTTCGATAAATTCAGAGGGAGATGGGAGAGGAGTAACTCTGTGACGTTACATAAACTCTTTCGAAGGGGGAGCCATCTACATAGAATCTATGGCAATGTTTTCGAAAGTATATCCACGATATTATTCTGCTTTGTTTCAATTAATATATCATTAAATTGAGTAAAAGCAGTTGAGTCACGTCGTAAAAGCTTCATGCAGTAGTCCAATGGGGGAGAATCAGTTTTTATTATATTGTCAAGTGTTCCCTGAGAAAATATCTTCCGTTGAAGAGATAACTCGAGAAAATCGTCATTCAGAATCAAATGTTTTTCCATAATCACAAGATTCGACCTAATTCTCTCTTTCTCAAATTTATTCATTTTTCAATCCTAACACTCTCACTGCTGACTCTAGACTAACCACGATTCGTTCTACTTCAAGAATATTCGATAACCTAAAAGATCTAACAAAAAGAAAGGGGATATTTTCGATTTCACAACAATATTATTGTGGGTGATCATAATTACAATAATAATGTATATTACACATATACAATTACCGATATAACTTATTGTCCTCTGTATACTTCACTATTGCGTTTAAAGCACTTTGAAGTCTATTCACATGTGCTATATCGACTTTTGCAGCGAAGCATAATTGGTCCTCCAATTTAAATTTGCTCAAAGATAACACGTATCTTGCATAAACTTCATCCCATTCAAGACAAATCCGTGATCCTCTCGTGATTTCTACCGCAATGTTTGCTACTCTTGTATCATTGCTACTACTACCAACTCCACTATCAACTTCTAATAGTGTAAACATTCCACTCATTATTGTAAATATATCTCAATGAATAAATGTATGAGTAAAGTCAAACTGTTCTCTTCTCGAATTCTATTCTCACACTAATAACAACTATACTGAAAATCCTTCCTTGTATCAGTTGCGTTTCTTCCCGTTAGTATTTCTGACTCCCTGATTGGCCTAGAAAGAGGCACGTGATCTTGTTCGTACACGGATTCTAGCCCTCTGATTGGCTGTCATCTTGTACTGGCAGTATTCTAGCTCATCGGAGGTCAATGATCTTGTACTCGTAGTATGTAAATAAGCCTTTCTACTCATATAAGGAATAATTTCTTTTTCTTTTAAGTTTTAATTTTGCTCCTTACTCACAGTTGATTTTTTTTATTTAATATAAGAAGAATGTCGTAGCTTCAAAGTTAAACATTTTGGAAATAAAAAAAACTTTGAATAATTATAGAACTTCATATTTTCTCTACAGAAACCTAACAAAAATTTCCATATCTCTTATAAATTTTACTGAAATATTACCGTTAATCCTTATTTCGAAAAACAGAAATTTGGTTTTTCCGAAATTGGGGATTAACTTTTTAATATATTATAGACGTTTAATACCATACAAAATAAGCCAGAAACATGCACTCTTTCAAAAAGTTCGTGGTAACAAACTGTAAGTAAGGAGCGACCCGGCTCAATGGTAACCGAAACTCTAGAAAACGGGTTTTGGATACCAACAGATACATAAAAAGAATCAGATTTTACTGCTGATTTAAAATATATAAGTTTCATCAAGTTTAGTCCTACTCATCAAAAGTTACGCGCCTGAGAAAATTTAACTGATTTTCGAAAAAAGGGGGAAAGACCCCCTAAGAGATACCGAACCTTAATGAAAATCACACCATCATATTCAGCGTATTATAGAACCCTACTGTAGAGGTTTCAAGCTCCTATCTACAAAAATGTGGAATTTTGGATATTTTGCCAGAAGAAAGATCACGGATGCGTGTTTATTTGTTTTTTTGTTTGTTTTTTTTTTTCCCAGGGGTGATCGTATCGACCCAGGGGTCCTAGAATATCATGGGAGGGCTCATTAGAATGGAAATTAAAACTTCTAGTGCCCTTTTTAAGTGACCCAAAAAAACGGGGGCAACTAGGCTCCCTCCCACGCTCACTTTTTTCCCAAAGTCACCCGATCAAAATTTTGAGATACAATTTTGTTCAGCATGGTCGAAAATATGATAACTATGTCCTTTAGGATGACTTAATCCCCCGAAGTCCCTGGGGGGAGGGCTGAAAGCTATGAACTTTACCCAATTTTAACAAATAGTATTGGTTATTGGGAAGTATACAGACGTTTTCAGGGGGGATTTTTTTCTGGTAGTGGGGGGGGGGGGGGTCGGGGGTTATGTGGGAGGATCTTTCCATGGAGGAAGTTTTCATGGGGAAAGGTACATTGCTATGATGGGAGCGCCGGATTTTCCAGCATTATTTAAAAAAAAAAATCAGAAATTAAATATAAAAAAACAAGTTTTTCAACTGAAAGTAAGGAGCAACATCAAAACTTAAAACGAGCAAAAAATATTACGTATATGATTGGGTTCGCCCCCTAGTCAATACCTCACTCTTTCAGCCAAAGATTTTTTACTACTTTCATAAGACCTATTTATTCTAAATAACGGCCTTTGTGATTAAGGGGTCATTTTAAAGAATTGGAACAAAATTTGAACTGTAGCTTAAAGAGCGAGGTATTGACTAGGGGCGAACCCCCTAGTATAGATATTAAAAATATATGAATATAGAAGTTCGTTACGTAAGTTAATTCGTAAGTAGTATATTTATTACTAATAAAAACGTTCGTAAATAAAATTAAACAAGTTTCGAGAAAGCCATTTAACCAAATAAAAGTAAAATTAATATACAAATTTTGTTTTAATTATTCATGTACGGTGAGCCAAAATCCAACCCTGCATTAATTCAAAAACGTTCAAAAATTAAATAAAAAACCAAGTTTTTTTAACTAAAAGTAAGGAACGACGTTAAAACTTAAAACGAACAGAAATTATTCCGTATATGAAAGGGGTTGTCCCCTCCTCAACGCCTCGCTCTTTACGCTAAAGTTTGACTTTCTCACAACTCTATATTTTATAAACAATAAAAAACTTTAGCGCAAAGAGCGAGGCGTTGAGGAGGGGACAGCCCCTTGCATATACGGAATAACTTCCTTGGCATCCTAGAAATAATAATTTCTTTAAATAAGATTTTCAAGAATTTCAAAAGCAAAGTAAGATTTCCGTATCCTCTCATAGATTTTCAGGAAAATATACCGTATAACCTGATTTCGAAACATATAAGTTTCGACTACTTTTAATGGGCCGCTTGATAATGGGCCACCAACATAACTTTGCACATTCATCGTCCACATCCTTCAATCTGGCTCCTGGGTCGTAATTTCCTCCCCGGTACTACTAAATGCGATGATACGAGAGGCATTCCAAAAATACGTACAATTTCTGTCAACAAGGTAATGACAACCGTTTTCTACGACCTTGAAGGAGCTCTGCTTATGAACTTTTTAAAAGGTTGAAGAACTATCACAGGAGTCTATAATGTAAAGGTTTTGAGGACATTGTGAGCAGAATTTGCTAAAGAGTGTCCAGGAGAGCTCCATCGTGGAATCCTCTTCCATCACCCCAGAGCATTTTTCAAACGCTAAGGTTTAAGAGAATTTCGCCTGGAATTGCTGCCAAATCCACCTTGTAGACTAGACCTAGTCCTATCTGAATTTTTTTTGTACCCAAACTTTTCCACTTGAGCAATGGCACCAAAAGTGTCATTTTTAGTGTCATGTAGCACTTTCAGATGATGGAATTTGTAAAAAGCACTTAGATATGACCAATAGCTTTTAAATGAACTATTCACCCTATGTCTCGCTGTGATATTCTGGTAGCCCGCTATCCCTGATAGAAAAAAAAAGACAAAAAAAGAAGAAAAGGAGACCCATCAGCGCTACCCATGCAAAAAGTGGGTTTCCTTGCTGTTCAAGGTGTAGGAATGTAATTCTCTCATACATGGCTTTAGACCATGTTGATTCTAATAGTGTGCTTTCCATTTCAATCTGACGTCATTTTTGAGGGCTTGAGGCTCTTTTTTAAAGTCCCCATAAGTTAGTTATCTTAATAAATGTAGGCTTCAGATGGCAATTTTTTCTCATTAGGCAGCTTTTTCTTTGAAAATGCATTTTTCAACTTTTGGTTACCATGGGCTGTGGTTCGGTCTTTACTAGGTTGCAGCTACTCTGCAAACATGATGGCACTTACAGATGGTGGGATTTACAAAAAATTCCGAATTTGTAAATTCGGAATTTACAAATTCATAAAGAAGGAGTTGTCACAGAAACTTTGGAAGGGAATCATTCAATTCAAAATCCAAAGGGCTAGTGCCCTATTTAATATTCGAAAGTGATTGGAGGGCAACGAGCCCCCCGCCCATAATTTCATCAAGCACATCCCATCAAAATTGCGAAATAGCCAATTTGTTCAGCGTGGTTGAAAGGTTCGGAAATTATGTCTTTGAAGATGACACCCCACAGCCTTCAGGGCAAGGGTTGTATGTTCCCTGGGGTTGTATAAGATGTTTATTGAAAGCATGGTCGTATAAACTTCGGAGGGGGCTCATAGGTTGGGAATCAGAAGTTTTAGTGCCCCTTTTAAGAGTCAAAGTGATTGGAGGGCAGCCATTCACGCCCCACACATCGTATTTTCACCAAGTGTATCTGGCAGAAATTTCGAAATACCCATTTGTTAAAAAAAAATAATCCAAAGATCACATAAAAAGGCCTTTGGGGTTGAAACGACGCCCCAGAGTTTGGGACAAGGGTTTTAAGCTATACGTTTTAAGCTATATCCCGGGGGTATAAAAAGTTTTTATGGAAGGAGTGGTCGCGTGAACTTTAGATGAGGCTCATTTAATTGGAATTGTATAGTTCTAGTTCCCTTTTAAGAGTCAAAAGTGATGGAGGGCAAGTAGCCCTCCCCTCCCTGTGATCCTCTTTTCCCCAAACGCATCCGATCAAAGTTCTGAGATAGTTATTTTGCTCACAATAGTCCAAAGAGCATATAAAAATGTTTTCAGGGTACACACATCCCCCCAGAGCTCAAGGGCAAGGGTTATAAGTTATATCCCTGGGCATATAAGGTTTTTTATGGAATGGGTGGTCCTATAAACTTTGGAATGGATGGGACTTATTTGATTAGAAGTTGGAAGTTCTAGTACCCTTATTTAGAGTCAAAAGTAAATGTAGGGAAACCACCCCCCCCCAAGCTTGTCATTCCCCATAACATTTCCATTCAAAATTTTAAATGAGCTATCTTATTCAGCATTGCTAAAAGATCAAGTAATTGTTTTTTTTTTTCGGGATGTCAACATCCCCACAATGCTCAGGGCAAAAAGTTTATTGTTTACATGTAGTGCATGTTATTGAGAAAGGTATGTATTTCCAACTTTACTTTCCAAAAAGATGAAGGGGATTCAGATGAGCCTTTCAGAGAATATTGGGTAGAGTGTTGAGCAAAATCAAAACACATTATGTGTGATGGTTGGTCAAAAGGGCGTAACTTAGGAATGGCTTGTGTATATTGGAATCTATTAGTAATTTGAAATTTGTAATTATTAGTAATTTGGAATTTTCAGGAAATGATAAGGGAGATAATCAAAAGGGCAATATTTAAATGCTACCACTACTACTGCTACCAGTGCTACTGCCACACTACTCCATATACAATATTGAGAGGAAATTTGAACTAAATCAAGAGACACTATGTGCATGTACATTGTCAAAAGAGCGTATCTCGGGAATTATTTGAGTATTAAGTTGGAATTTTCGGAGAGTGCTTAAAAGGGAAGATCATCTAAGCAAAAGGCAATATGTGCACGCTCCTACTAATACTACTATCACTGCTATGTTTATTACTACTACTTCAGCTGCTACTTCTATTGAAACTACTTGTAAGGCTAAGAGCATTGAGATGAAAATTTCAAGAAGTATATGAACATACAGGTTATCAAAAGGACATATCAGCAATGTCATAGCAATGGCTAATTGTACTAAATTGAAGCTTCCAGAACTTGATGAGAGGGATGTTCAAGTGACCAAAAGAATGATAAGCTAATACCGTTACTGCTACTACGACTAATGCTCTTACTATTATTGCTGCTGCTAGTAATACCAATACTACTACTGAGACTACTATTAAGACTATGCCTAATGGTTTCAAGGAATTTTAAGACGTAGGGTGAACTGAATCACAACACGTCATCTGTATGCAGGTTGTCCAAAAGGATGCTGAACTAAATCAAAACAGACTATGAGCATGTGGATTTTCAAAAAGGTGACAAAGCAATATCGCAAAAACGGTTTACATTATTAAGTTAGACCTTTAAGGGTAAGTTGTTGCGGAATTGAAACTAGCCAGAAGGCACTATTTGTATGCTATTAAAACTACCACTAAAGTTACTGCAAATCATGATGCTAAGGATATTAAGGTGAAACTTTTAGGCGGAGTTTCAATTAAACGAAAAAACTATATACTTGCCGGTTTTCAAAAGGGAATAAAAGCATTATCATTGGCAGTGCTGCTCTGTAATCGCTAGAAACATCATTAAAACTTTTAAAGGAGCTAATTCAATTTACAATTAAAACTTCTAGTGCCCCTTTTAAGAGTAGAAAGATATTGGAGGGCAAGTAGCTCTTCTCTCAAGCCAGTTTATTTTCCAAGCACATCCAGTTAATATTTTTAGACAGACATTTTGTTCAACACAGTAGAACGGTCCAACAACTATGTTTCTAGGGATATTGGGTATCTCAATCCCCCACTATTATGAAATTGACCCATTATACTTTAAAATTAAATATTGCTTCAAAACTAAATCAAAAGGCACTGTGTGTACGGTTGCCAATAAGACACCTCAGCAATATCTCTAGAACGACTGGGGGTGTTAAGTTGAAATTTTTGGGGCTACCACTATTACTTTGTCTGCTCTTACAATTTAAATAAATCAAAACAGTGTAAGTGTATCCGGTTGTCAAGGGGCATGGATGAAATGTTTCGGGAATAATGTTTATTTTATTTCACAGTATTTTTCATATTTTATTTTTCAGGTCAACCTGACGAGGTATAAAATTGAATTGAATAATACTATTTGTGTCAGGATTAAAGATTAAAAATTGTAGAAAAGGTTTCCCAAACATACAAATAGAAAGCCAAACTATGGATTATTATAGAAAAACAAAAAGATATAAATTTTTTTCTTTTTCCAAAAAAAAGACGATGTCAATAAAAAATAAAGAGAAATTCACTTCAAAAACTTTTTCTACAGAACAAGCTTTTCAATGAAAAGTAAAGAGCTCCATTAAGTGAAAAATGGACAGAAATAAATTCAAGTAGTCATATAAGCGTAAAAATACAGCAAATCACCATCAATAAATAAATTAAACCCAAATTGAACAGAAATTACAATAAAAATCCGAGTCAAACACAAAACGAGCAAAAACTAACATGAGTAGGGCTGACAAACCCCATGCATTCTCAGGACCAAAACATAATTCGCAATTTACTGAAAATTAGATGCATTTTAAATGTTTTCACTTTTTTTACTTTAATAAATAAGAAATTATCACAACTTTCAGGAATAAATATCAGTATATGTAAATTAAACTGACAATCCACGGTCATTTTTTTTTTTTATTCAGTGAAATGGAAAATATGTTCTGGTCTTGCGAAAACATGGAAGTTGTCAGCTCTTCTCATCTTAATTTTTGTTCATTTCTAGTTTCGGGTCTTAAGGAGCACAGGAAAGGCAATGGGAGAACACGAATTAAATGGGGAAGTAGAACTGGGGCAGTGGGTTCAGGGTGCTAGAATAGGTTTAAAAATTAATGTTAAGAAGACTAAGTCACTGAGGCTAGGAATACGTGAAGATGAGAAGGTGAGGCTGGGTAACGAAAAGATAGATCAAGTGGACAGCCTCACTTACCTTGGTAGCAGTAGTGTGCTATTAATACATTCTATGACAGCCCTATCCCTTTTCCTATGACAGCCCTCTGACGTCACAACACCCCTATCCCTTTTCCAATGACAGCCCTTTGACGTAAAACACACCCCTCTCAAAATTTCTATGACAGCCCTGGCAAGATTCCGAGCACACCCCTGTTTCTAGCTGGCAAGATTCCGAGTACATGCCTTATTTGTTGGCAAAATTCCCAGGTGTTTCAATTACCTGGAATGTTGTCAGGATAATACTCAAGTTCAATTAACAAGGGGAGCTCTTAACCCCCTGCACCTGCACAACGCAGTCACTAGTTCTATTAAAGGGAATACACTTGGTAAGGCTCCATGACACACCCTTCTGGAATCCAATGACGTCACACGACTTATCCCGGAGCTCTTAACCTCTGCACCTGCACAACGCAATCACCAGTTCTATTAAAGGGAACACACTTGGCAAGACTCCGTGACGCATCCCTCTGGACTCAAATGAGGTGACACGACTTACCCCATTTCAAACAGTCAGGTTTATTATGCTTGACGCAATTTTTTGTAACCCTGCCAAGAGGAGACCATGGGGGAACCCCCGCTTATAACGTAATGACAGCTCACACCTTACGTAATTATTATGCAATACTGTCACGTAACACTTTTTGGACATTTTTATTTTTATCCGAAACGTACAATGTTTTTTTCTTTCATTATCTTAATGGCGTCACACACTTTATGTAAGGACACGTAGTGATTGCGCAACCATCACTGCCAGGTAATGCCTTTTTTGACATTTTTCGCCCGAAACCCCAAACACATTTTTTGCCTCCTTTTAACTTAACGACATTTTATTTTTCACCTGAAGTGCTCATTACAATTTTTTTCTTTCATTCTTTAGTTATTTTTTCTATAGTTCTTGATCCCGCCAGGACAAATTTTCTTCCAAGGAGAACGCGCTGTAACCTAGAGGACTAAACCGCTATTCCCAGTATTCTGTCCTACTCTTAATATTCTAAAATCAACCTAATGCGTGACACCTAAAATCCTCCATTTTTGGCAAACACTAGAATGACGTATTACTCTTGAAATTTGACACGCTCCCGGAGAAATTGCTCTCAACACATTAATAAAGGGAAATGCATGCCTTACTTGTGCCAAACAATACATCTTAAAAGCACAGACATTGTAAATAAAAGGTTTTATTATTTCAAAAAAATTGACAAACAATATTAAAAACATATAAAAAGGCAGTTAAAAAAAACACGACCAAAATAAAGACTGGAAAAGGCTTTATTCTCCCAGTTTCAAATCCATGATACATTTTAGAAACAAAAGCACTACGGAAATAAGGCATTGCCGCCTATGAAACAGGAGGTTCAATACCTGTATGGATTTATTGTAATTCTAAAATATTTAACTATTAGCTTTTCGGCATTCCTTTGGCTAGAATGATAGTTTTGTACCACGATTCGGTTGAAAAACCGAATTATTTTAGCCAAAGAGACACAGTCTTCTTTGGCTAAAATAATTGTCTATGTTAAGAGTTTATTTTATAGGACTGGCAGTACCTTTTAGAAACGAATGTGGCTCATACAGCATTCCCACCTCTGAAACAGGAGATTCAATATCTGTATCGATTTATGATAGTTCTAAATCATTTATCTTATAGCTTTTCGGCATTCCTTTGGCTAGAATGATAGTTTTGTACCACGATTCGGTTGAAAAACCGAATTATTTTAGCCAAAGAGACACAGTCTTCTTTGGCTAAAATAATTGTCTATGTTAAGAGTTTATTTTATAGGACTGGCAGTACCTTTTAGAAACGAATGTGGCTCATACAGCATTCCCACCTCTGAAACAGGAGATTCAATATCTGTATCGATTTATGATAGTTCTAAATCATTTATCTTATAGCTTTTCGGCATTCCTTTGGCTAGAATGATAGTTTTGTACCACGATTCGGTTGAAAAACCGAATTATTTTAGCCAAAGAGACACAGTCTTCTTTGGCTAAAATAATTGTCTATGTTAAGAGTTTATTTTATAGGACTGGCAGTACCTTTTAGAAACGAATGTGGCTCATACAGCATTCCCACCTCTGAAACAGGAGATTCAATATCTGTATCGATTTATGATAGTTCTAAATCATTTATCTTGTAGCTTTTCGGCATTCCTTTGGCTAGAATGATAGTTTTGTACCACGATTCGGTTGAAAAACCGAATTATTTTAGCCAAAGAGACACAGTCTTCTTTGGCTAAAATAATTGTCTATGTTAAGAGTTTATTTTATAGGACTGGCAGTACCTTTTAGAAACGAATGTGGCTCATACAGCATTCCCACCTCTGAAACAGGAGATTCAATATCTGTATCGATTTATGATAGTTCTAAATCATTTATCTTATAGCTTTTCGGCATTCCTTTGGCTAGAATGATAGTTTTGTACCACGATTCGGTTGAAAAACCGAATTATTTTAGCCAAAGAGACACAGTCTTCTTTGGCTAAATAATTGTCTATGTTAAGAGTTTATTTTATAGGACTGGCAGTACCTTTTAGAAACGAATGTGGCTCATACAGCATTCCCACCTCTGAAACAGGAGATTCAATATCTGTATCGATTTATGATAGTTCTAAATCATTTATCTTATAGCTTTTCGGCATTCCTTTGGCTAGAATGATAGTTTTGTACCATGATTCGGTTGAAAAACCGAATTATTTTAGCCAAAGAGACACAGTCTTCTTTGGCTAAAATAATTGTCTATGTTAAGAGTTTATTTTATAGGACTGGCAGTACCTTTTAGAAACGAATGTGGCTCATACAGCATTCCCACCTCTGAAACAGGAGATTCAATATCTGTATCGATTTATGATAGTTCTAAATCATTTATCTTATAGCTTTTCGGCATTCCTTTGGCTAGAATGATAGTTTTGTACCACGATTCGGTTGAAAAACCGAATTATTTTAGCCAAAGAGACACAGTCTTCTTTGGCTAAAATAATTGTCTATGTTAAGAGTTTATTTTATAGGACTGGCAGTACCTTTTAGAAACGAATGTGGCTCATACAGCATTCCCACCTCTGAAACAGGAGATTCAATATCTGTATCGATTTATGATAGTTCTAAATCATTTATCTTATAGCTTTTCGGCATTCCTTTGGCTAGAATGATAGTTTTGTACCACGATTCGGTTGAAAAACCGAATTATTTTAGCCAAAGAGACACTGTCTTCTTTGGCTAAAATAATTGTCTATGTTAAGAGTTTATTTTATAGGACTGGCAGTACCTTTTAGAAACGAATGTGGCTCATACAGCATTCCCACCTCTGAAACAGGAGATTCAATATCTGTATAGATTTATGGTATTTCTAAAGCATTTAACTTTTAGCTTTTCGGCATTCCTTTGGCTAGAATGCTAGTTCTATACAACAATTCGCTTGCAAACCCCTGTACTGAAGAGACAGAGTCTTCTTTGGGTAAAATATATGTCTATGTTAACAGTTTATTTTATAGGATTGGCAGTACCTTTTAGAAATGAACGTGCGTCATACAGCATTCTTACCTCTGAAACAGGAGATTCAATATCTGTATCGATTTATGATAGTTCTAAATCATTTATCTTATAGCTTTTCGGCATTCCTTTGGCTAGAATGATAGTTTTGTACCACGATTCGGTTGAAAAACCGAATTATTTTAGCCAAAGAGACACTGTCTTCTTTGGCTAAAATAATTGTCTATGTTAAGAGTTTATTTTATAGGACTGGCAGTACCTTTTAGAAACGAATGTGGCTCATACAGCATTCCCACCTCTGAAACAGGAGATTCAATATCTGTATAGATTTATGGTAGTTCTAAATCATTTATCTAATAGCTTTTCGGCATTCCTTTGGCTAGAGTGCTGGTTTTATACCACAATTCGGTTGAAAAACCTTGTACTGAAGAGACACAATCTTTTTTGGCTAAAATAAATGTCTATGCTACCAGTTTATTTTATAGGATTGGCAGTACCTTTTAGAAACGAAGGAACTTCATACGGCATTCCCACCTCTGAAACAGGAGATTCTATATTCCTATAGATTTTCAGAAATTCTAAGAACATGTAAATTTTAGCTTGGACTCTCAATGAATCCAAAGTGGAGACATGTTGCATTTATACCCACAATTTTATCAACCCTCTCACTACATAACCCATTTAATTTAACCCCCGTTCAACTAAACCCCTATTTAACCCCACCCTTCTGATGAAGATGTAAATGGGACCCAATTTTATAACCGTGCATCTAAACCCGTTTAACTGAATCCACCTTCAACAGAATCCTTGATTTTGCATAACCTATCTTTGTCTCAGCCCTCCTGCAACCCAGGGGACATTTTACAGCAAAAATATCAAAACGCGCAAAAGCGGGAAATTCAATTTCGAGAAATTCTTGTTCCCACCCATCCCGCGAACTGCGGAGGAGTTTGTTCAGTGTTTACTCATTTCAGGAGGCGGAATCCAGACTTCGGCTAGGTGATAAAGGAGGTTAAAAAATGGTCTCGCTCGAGATAATTTAAAAAGTAGTAATGCTAGGGAAACTATCATAGAATTTCTAGGACTTACCCCCCCCCCCCTTTACCGTCACAGTATCCCTCTTTATAGCACTCAGCTGCCAAGATTCCCATCTCTGACAGACCACCCAGGATTCCAGGCGTTCTACTTCTCCTGTACTGCCAAGGTTCCCACCCATTTTTTGATACATTGTTTTCCTGGAAGATCCCCAGAATTTTCGTTACCAGGTCTAATATAGATGACTTCATTGTATCTTACAAGCTAGACTCCAGGACCCCATGGGGCAATCTCTTCGAGCACGGCACACATGCAGATGCTGCGTAATAACGGCGATGCACATCTTAAGTAATGACACCTAATGGGAGAAGCTGGAAGATAAGTGGCTCATCTTACGAGAAGGGTAGATACCCAAACCATTAACAAGTAAACTTATAGCCCAGAGCGGGATGGGCCTGCCACACTGTTTTCACACTGATACCAGCCCTCATACCCCCCCCCCACATCAAACATGTGGTACCAGTCCTCGCCCCTCTAGGACATTTTCAACCTTTGACGCTCCGAAAATAAGATAAAGAATTCCATTAAACAATATATTTTTGAAAACAGAGAAGTCGCTCCCCTTTCTTTACTCGCGTTTTATACTCTAAGTATTTCACCTCACAATGCCAAACTATTACTGCCCCTGTGACACCCTTCTGTTATCGCCCCCAAAACACTTTTCAGACATTCCTTGTTAAAAGTTTGACTTCAAGTTGTTCATCCGGGTTTTCGCAAGCAATTTACGCCACAGTACGAAACTATAACTACTCTTTAGCACCCCAACGGCACCCCTCTGTCATCGCCCCATCTCCACGAATACAGTTTTCAGACATTTCTTGTTAAAAGTTTCAATTCACATGTGCTATATCAACTTTTGCAGCGAAGCATAATTGGTCCTTCAATTTATATTTACTCAAAGATAACAAGTATCTTGCATATACTTCATTCCATTCAAGAAAAAGCCATGATCCTCTCGTCATTTCTATCGCAATGTTGGCTACTCTTGTATCATTGCTACTGCTACCAACTACACTATCAACTTCTAATAGTGTAAACATTCCACTCATTATTGTAAATATATCTCAATGAATAAATATATGAGTAAAGTCAAACTGTTCTCTTCTCGAATTCTATTCTCACATTAATAACAACTATACTGAAAATCCTTCCTTATATCAGTTGCGTTACTTCCCGTTAGTATTTCTGACTCCCTGATTGGCCTAGAAAGAGGCACGTGATCTTGTTTGTACACGGGTTTTAGCCCTCAAATTGGCTGTCATCTTGTACTGGCAGTATTCTAGCTCATTGGAGGTCAATCATCTTGTACTTATAGTATGTGAATAAGCCTTTCTACTTATATGAGGGGGGCGCTGTCCCTACCCCCAGGAAAAACAAAACAGACCATGACACTGTTGCTTCTACGTTAAGTTTAAATTAAAAATGGGCAAAGATTTAAAAAAAAGTTTTTCTGAGGGAAGAAAAGAGCGAAGTTGAAACTTCAAATTAACAAATATTAATGCTTCACGTCTATCTAACATATGTCAATAAAACTAGAGCAAATAAACCAGCTTATGATATTTTCCTATGTTTGTATGGTTATAGAAGACTAGCGCTTTACTGAAAACACCAAAACCAAGCATGACCAAAAATAATATTGATTTAGGAGTCAAAAGTGAATACGTAGCCTGACAACAGCAAACTAATCTTTAACGCTTTTCATGGTCTTGCACCAGCTGATATATTAGCAACTTTCTTTATATAATTAAAATTATCTTAAAAACATAAGCATAAAAATAAATAATATTTTAATAACCACAAAGTCATTAAACAGCATACAAAAATAATGGATTGATTTATCAGGTAACATTTTGGTCTCGCCAGCTATAATATCAATAGTTAGTAATATACAACTTTAAATTGTATAAAACACGCATTAGTATTACTCGAAAGGAAGAACAAATATACCTTAATATGAACTCCAGAAATCCAGATATTCCTCTCAATGCAGCGAAGAATTTCAAGTTACTTATGATACAGATTCTAAAGCTAGTTCTCGGACTTGTCTACAAACTAGTCAAGCGTCCTTTTCAGAACCATAACGAGATTCAATCATTGGACTAAGCTCATTGTGCAGAAGTGATACCAAATTAAACAAACAAAATTAGCAACAATTCTGTAATGCTTTATTTTTATAATTTGAAAAGTGTCCTTAATCAGTTTGCTTTTACTGTGCCAAAACTCCTATATTGTTCTATGTTTTCAATAAAGCGCTAGTTTTCTATAATCATACAAACATAGAGAAATATTATCAGTTGGTTAATTTGCACTAGTTTTATCGATATGACAGTAAAACAATAATATTTGTTTGTTTTATGTTTCAAGTTCGCTCTTTACTTCCCTCAGAAAAACTTCGATTTTTTTTAAATCAATGTATTTGAAGAACCAGATAAAGCGTTGTTCTCACATACTTCAATAAGTGGAATACGCCTTTTTGGTCCTGTTGTGGCATAGTTTCAACCGTGCTAATTTGGTACACAATCTTTTTCAACGAAAACACATCAAAATTAGATCTCCGATGCCAAGGCATAATGGAGTATTGCAACAACTGTGACACAGAGGTTGAAGTTACAGAGCAACACAAGGAATATATCTCACGGGTAATAAATGTATATGGTCCCTAATCATATTTACAGATGCGTTATTATTATCCAGCGGCGGACCAAGGACCTTTTTTAGGGGGGGGGGGGCGCAAAATAGATTGATCAGATAAACTTGCGTTAGGAGCAAGTTTAATCAACGCAAACTTACGTTAATTAAGTAAATTACACTACTTTAGACGACGTTAGGGGGGCGAGCGCCCCCCTCGCCCTCCTCTGGATCCGCCACTGTTATTATCGTAGGTTATTTATGTAATGTCATTGTGTAATTAGAGAAATTCTGAAATGAGTTCTGTGTGCAGTAAGTAATTGTCAAACTCTGTATCTGCATTGTACTTGTTTTACCTGTTTTAGACTGTGCATTATTTACTGCCGTTAATAAATATCTGTGAAACGGTATAATATTTAAACTTTTATTTTTTAGTGTTCAGTTGTTTTTCGGATTTAGGAGAGGGTATGTCTTCTTGCCTATTTTTCATGGCTTTAAGGTTAAGCTCCCTAAATCCATTGTAATGTTAATTTTCCTATGCTATGAAAAGAGATCTAGCTCTCTGACCCGGCATGTCAGCAAAACAAATTTTTCCACAAGGGATCTTTGAAGAAGGATCTAAAATTTGGTCGTTTTTTTTCTGATTTAATTCCCAGGAAATAGAAAAAAAAATCTAAAGTGAAACTTGGTAGCTTTTTTTGGAAAAGGTCTGGAGCGTAAAAAAAGGACAATTTGAAAAAATTGAAAGTACCATAAATTAAGAAAAATCTTTTAAAATTAATTGGCCCTTTTGAAAATTCTATTTTTTTTAAATTTATTCCTCGACGATTGTTTTTACGTTTTCACAATTTAGACTCTTGTAGGGCTTGTCTAAAAGCGACGAAGTCGAAATTGACTTCAAGTTGTAGCTCTTTTTTTATTTAGTATATTCCAAGCTTTTCAGCTTTTTATTCCGAGTCGTTAATTTTATATCTATTTATAAAACAAATTAAATTTTTACTTTATTTCTCCTGTTCTACATAACCCCACTATACACCCCCTGGATGGAAACATACCCAAGGCTAAGACGGGTCAGAAACATTTGTAATTCGAGTTTGACTGCTGAGAGAATCGCATGAAAATGACTAGGAGAAAAAAGATCAACAAAGGATGGCTTAATCTAAAACATGTGCGGTAAGTACATAAATTATACGTAATTTATTGTATAAATTACGTTGTATTAAATACGTAATTTATTGCATAAATTAAATATGCTCTGGGAGCATATTTCCAAGTTGTAGTTTTCACTATTTTGCTAATAAAGCATTCTATTTTCGTCATGTTTTTTTCATTAGGTTAAATAGGTTTGGTTAGGTTAAAATAGGTTTGTTTAGGTTATGCATTTAATATATGCTATGCTTTACCCCCCCCCCTACCCTAATCTCCAAATATATAGCCCAAATTTGTTTCTAAACTATTATATTTTCATAATAATTTTGTTTTATTTCATTAGCATTCACAAAACTTCACTTCTCGAGTGTGTTTTATATAATAGACAAGTTCTAAAAATGGTGTTATTTGTCTTACTTTTTCCTTGCAAACTCAATTTTACATGTTGAGGTGTTCTGGAGACATTTTCCGGAGAAATTTTCACCTGGGTTGGAACTGTCTGGAATATGTTTCCATTGGAGGGGGGAATATCCGTGAGAAAAATTCTTCATGGTGAAATTATCCATGGAAGCATTTTTCAACTGGAAAGGGAGGATTCTTTTTTGGTTAGATTAAGAATTTTGTATAGTATTTGATCATTAGCGGCCTTAGACCTCATAATCTGGGAGGGGGGCAAGGTATGCCAAAGGAGTATACAAATGTAAAATACAAGCGCTGCCCCCTCCCTGCCCCGAGCTATAACCGCCAATGTATTGGATTAAGCTAATGAGGGTACCCATTAATTAAATTAAAAAAAAAAATCTTAGGGGAGGAGTAAGGAGTACTCATTTTGCGATGAGCAGCCTGTAATGGAAGGAACTAACCAAAACCTGATTCAAGGTTAAATTAGGCCTGTATGGGTGGTATGCAACGTGTAATGTATGGGTAGCAATGTATATAAATTACAAAATGACACAATCATTCTCCTAAACATAATCATACTTGAAACGGTTGAAGAGGGCAAACAGTAACCGAGGAGAGTGGGGGAGGGATAATGGACCTGAAAAACAGAGCGACTCGGCCCAGTAGTAATCGAATCTCTAAAAAGCAGAATTTTTATAACAATAGACCCATAAAAATTGTCAATTTTTATGCTTATGCCATATATATAATACTCGTTAAGTTTAATATTATTTGTTTTTCAACTTTTTTCTCAATCTTTTTTTGGTTTTTATCCTAAGGGTCAAGTGCCATTTTTATTGAGGACTCACCTACCAGGTGACAGGAGGACCAGCGGTTCAGTCTGCCTCTGGACAAGAGTGAACTATATTTACAATTCAGCTGGCCTAGATAAACAAAATGAATACTTTCATTTCTTTTCAAGAGGAAAATGGTTATCTTCTAGTTATTTTTCTTATTTTTGCCTCTGATAGGTTTTGTTTTGGAAGTGGTTGCAAATGTGTTCTACTTTACTACTGTGTTATGTTAGAGACTTTTTTTAATTTTTTAATCGGAATTCATCTTCAGAGTGCCTGATCCCAGTCAGAAAAATAACAAATGACGTATGGTGTTATCCCTGATATAAACAAATAAAATTTGACAAGAACGGAATTGACAACCCTGATTTGAAACAACAGGAGCCAACTAGATTCACTCAAGAACTCAGTTAATTTTTCAGCCACCTTTCCGTCTTTTACACATAAATGATTATTTATAATTACACTATTCTAAATACATTTTGCGCGCCAAAAAGTTTAGCTAGAGTGGTATTCCTTTAAATATGGTTTTCGGAAAAACATAGCATAATTAATTTCTTTTAAAATTGCTTGTTCTCACACTGCCTGCTTCGATTACTAACTTACTTTTCGTCTTTCAGGTCCTTCCTTCCAAGGGAAACTTCTATTGCTAATGAGTCTACAGATGATACGAGGCATTCAGTATCAGATGCAGGACCAGCTCTCATTGAGAAACAGAAAAAAATTCTCGAGGGTGTTGATTTAGGGAACATTCTGAATCTCAGCTGCATAGTGAACCTTCCATTTTTCGTCCAAGAGCTCGCAGAATTTTTACTGCACAAATTTCAATGTAGAGAAGAAAGCCCCGATATGCGCATCGTTCGTGTATATAATGTTGGCTTAAAAATCACACTAGTGACAGAATGTACTGCCTGTAAGTGGAAAAAACTAGTGAAAAATGAACCTGACCCACCCGTGATAAAGATCAAAGATTATTTAACATCTTTTTCCGAAGAAAATCCGAAAGAATCGATTGAACGTTACACAAATGTGCATGGAGACCTCAATTTGAAGGCTACTTGGGGTGTCATGGGTTCAGGAGGAGGCTACGCAACACTTTGTGAGATTTTAGGTGTACTAGGTGTGCAAGGCATGTCACAAAATTTATTTTTGAAAACTCAACTTTCTGTAGGGAAAGTATGGATGGATACTTTGACAGATGTTTTACTGGAGAATGGAAAAGAATCCCTACAGCGTGCAATTCACGAAGATCGATATGTCGATGATACATACTGGACCAAAGTGGTTTGTGATGGTGGGTGGAACAAACGGAGTAAGGGGCATGATTATACAGCTAAGGGTTGTGTGGCTGTAATCATTGACGCTTACACAAAAAAATTGCTGTACGTGGGCATAAAAAATAAATATTGCTATGTTTGTTTTCGGGCGAAAAAAGAGGTAAAAACTCCTCTACAACATTTGTGTTTTATGAATTATGATGGCCCGTCAAAGAGTATGGAGACGGATATTCTCATTGAAGGTTTTAGAGTGAGCGATGAAATGCAAGGACTGTAGTACCGTCGTTTTATTGGAGATGGAGATCGAGTGTTTTATACAAATTGAAACAGAACATCTCATACGGTCCTCTAATTGAAAAAGAAGAGTGTGCAAACCATGTTACGAAAAACTACACTTCGTATCTATTTAATCTAGTGAAAATGAAGAAAGGTGCACATGCAAAATTTCTAATAAGAGAGATTATACAAAGACTTACAAAATACCTTCGTGGGGCAATAAAAAAAAAATGCAGAAGAGGAGTGTACAGCCGATAATTTAAAAAGTTTGCTCCAGAAAGGCCCCGATCATGTCTTTGGAAATCATGTAAAGTGCAATGATACTTGCCCCCAATAAAGTCAACTACCCAATGGCTTTATAGAGGATCGTTGGTACAACTTGCCAGCACAGGTTCTCCAGGATGTGAGAGATGGGGTTGAGAACGTGTGCAAGAAAGCAGATTTCCTCCTTACCGATGTAACAACGAACCTTGCCGAAAATTACATGTCAGTAGCTGCCAAGTTTTGCGGAGGCAAGCAAATTAGTAGGTCAAAGCGAGGGTCATATCATGCCCGAATTGGTGGTGCAATCTTGTCCTACGCACTTGGTCCAAAGTGGCATGCTTATACATGGAAAAAAACATTTAATCACAGTCCAACAAATATAATGAAGAAATTCTGTAGTAAAACCGCAAACCACCGAGCTAAATCCAAGCGAAATCTGATACGGTATTATAGTAATAATGGAGGTAGATTCCAGGCCAAAAGAAAATGCAATCAACAACTCTCTCTGGGTAACTCTGACTATGGACCGAGCTGCAATAGGCCTGATATGAAAGAAGAGGAGCTAAAAATAGCTATGGTTACATTTGAGGAGTCCTATCTAAAGAGTAGTGACACCGCTTTGAAGGAACTTTACGAGAGAACCAAAGGCCAATCTTCCAATGAAAACTGGATATATGAAAGAAGTAATAGAATAACCAGCACGTACTTTCACAGAATAGCTACACGCAAACAATCAACTAAAACTGCACCGATTGTGAAAGATATTAGAAGTGGAGGTTGTGGTTACCGCTCAACTGCTATGCTGAAAGGTAGTCGGTTAGAACCTATTGCTTTAAGAGCATATGAAGAAAAAATTGGCGCGGAAATTACGAAAGGTGAGGATATTGGTCTTTTGGTTCACTCAACACACCAGTTTCTTGGTACTTCATTAGACGGGATTTTGCCAGATGGGACACCAATAGAGGTTAAGACTGTCCACAATATTCCAGAAAACAAAACTATAATTGATGCAGCTCGTACGAAAGGCCTTGTCAAAGACTTCTTTCTGCAGAGTATCGGCTTAGATATTAAGCTCAAAGCCACTCACAAGTATTATAGCCAAATTCAAGGACAGCTTGAAATTTCAAATCAAGAAAAATGTTGCCTACTTGTCTATAATAATGAGAAGGATTGGGAAGTCCTTACAATTGAACGCAATAGAGAGCATTGGGCCCGAGTATTCCCAAGCCTTTTAAGCTTCTGGAAGGAAAGTCTTTTACCAGAAATAGTTGATTCGCGCCTTCTCAGGAATCTAGAGCCCAGAGAACCAATATCTATTGGAACAGCTATGAAGACGTTGGGCTATAATAGCGGTAAGAGGCAGATTTTGAACCCAAATAACACAAACCACAAAAAACAGAGAAAAGAAGAATTAGCAGCTCAAGAATTTTTGCCAATTATTTGGTCTGACTCTGAACCTGAGCCGTAGTTTTTGCTTGTATTTCTATATTTATTTTTATTACAATTTAATGGGCGATGAACATATAAATCATTTATCAGTTTACTTAATATGGTTTGCAAGACCGTATCCAGGGGGGGGGGTACCCGATTTGAACCCCCCCCCTGAAATTTTTGAGTGAGTCGAAAATAAGTCGAAAATTAGTAAAACCTAGGTAAAAATCAGTAAAATTAGTCGAAAACTGAGTCAAAAATTAGTAACCCCCCCCCTAAAAAAAAAATCCTGGATCCGCCCTTGTGGTTTTTAGTCAAATTTGATGAAAAGAAAAAAATGTTTGATAAAAATTCAAGGCTTATCAGATTAATGATTCTTGGTTGATTTGTTATGGTAAATACATACCCAAAGGACGCTCTGGCTTTTGATGGGTTAAGAAGACAGGCGGTCAAGGTCTTATTTGTGATAAGACCTGACTTTTCATTTTAATGCTTGGACCTTATGGGTTCCTTCTTTTATATTTCATTTATTTGATCATATCAATTTATGTTCATATTAAGTTTGACTTTTTATATGACTTTATTTCGGGTCATTTCAGGTTATATTATGGCTCTCTACTTTTCGTTGAATAGCTTATTTAAAAATGTGTTGTTTTTTTAGTCGCATTTATTGAAAGAGTTTCATTGAAGGTTAATCGTCGAAGTGCTTGTAGATTTTTCCACTGCTGGATTGTCATTTTTTTACCAAAAATATTTGAATGCAACAAACATTTTCAAAATTAAAAAATTTAAACATTTTGTCAAAATTTTTGATCATCCGTAGTTTTGTGCAATACCTTTTTACTAATATTTTTTGCACGGGGAGGATGGGGAGGCTTTTAATTATACGGATTGAATATTATATTTTCAGTCTGGCACTGAGGCCGTTTCGACCCTTGGCTAGTAGAAGGCAGAAAAAGGCAGGCGGTCAATGTCTTATTTGTGATAAGACCTGACTTTTCATTTTAATGCTTGGACCTTATGGGTTCCGTCTATTCATCCAAAGTAGCATCTCTTATATTTATTTTTGATTTAATCATTCATTTAATTGATATTTGTTTTATATTTCATTTATTCGATCATAGGAATTTGTGTTCATATTAAGTTTGACTTTTTATACGAATTTATTTCGGGTCATTTCAGGATATATTATGGCTCTTTACTTTTCGCTGAAAAGCTTTTTGGAAAATGTGTTTTTTCCAAGTTTTGATATAATTATTAATTTTAATTGATATTCGTTGTATGTTCCATTTATTGTATAATAGCAATTTGTGTTAATATTAAGTTTGACTTTTTATATAATTTTATTTCGGGTCGTTTCAGGTTATAGTATGGCTCTTTGATTTTCGTTGAAAAATTTATTGGAACAGGTTTTTTTTGTTACTTAGCCTAGTATTCGCATTAATTGAAAGAGTTTCATTGAGGGTGAATTGTCGAAGTGTTGGTAGAGTTTTCCACTGCTGGGTTTGTCAGTTGTTTTTTGTTTTTTTTTTAATCAAAATTTAATGGAATGCAACATATATTTATAAAATTATAAAAGTTTAAACATTATGTCAAAATTTTATATCATCCGTCGTTTTGTGTAATACCTGTTCACTAATATTTTTTTGCATGGGGTGGATGAGGAGGAGGATTTATAATTATACGGATTGAGTATTATAACTTTCAGTCTAGCACTGAGGCCGTTTCGACCCTTAGCTAGTAGAAGCCCTTGAATATACTTTTATCTTTTTCTACTATTTATCAAAAGAATTGTTTCATGTACTGTTTTGTCAGAACTATTAGTTTTTTGTTTTTTTAATAGATGCATGACAATGTGATTTATAAAAAATTATTTTTTGTTGTATTTAGATGAAATAAAGAATTCGAAATTCGCAAAAAATTCAAACTATTGTTTCTTGACTTATTTTTCTATTGAGGTTCCCATGTTATCATTTACGTTCAGTTGTTTTGTAGTTTTCAAACGAATTAGCTAGGAAACAAACAAACATAAATCAAAATAAATAACAGAGTCAAACTCAAAACGAGCAGGAATTAATGTGAGTAGGGATCTAAACCCCTATGCTTTCCAAAAGCCAGAATATAAATTTTACTTTACTGAAAAAATTCAAATGAATTTACTGAAAAAAATGTGCATTGTCAGTTTAATATACATATGCTCATATTTATTCCTTAAAATCTTAATTAATTTTGATTTCTTAAAGTTATAAAAATGAAAACATTTAAAAGAATTTTTTTCAGTTAAGTACTGAATTTCTGAATATTCTGGCTTTTAGAAAGCATAGGGGTTTTGATTTATCTCCCTTCGTCCCTTTCTCATGCCCTGTAAGTTTCAAGCCAAAAAGAGGAGAATTTAAGGTTTTTAGAAATTCGCGTGTCCCCACTTGATGTAACCGATTTTTATTAATACTTTCTTTATCTTTATATGCTGATTAAAGGGGGCCTCCATTGGTCCTGTCTATATGCCCTGTAAGTTTAAGGCAACTGGGAAAGGTTTTTTGGGCAGTTTTAGGTGCTTAATATTGATACAACCAAACTTCTAAAATGTTATGTCTTTATTAGGGTCTAGTTGACCCTGTTTCACAAACACTGTAAGTTTCCAGACTATTTGAGACTGAACAAATTTTGGGGTTCATGAATTGACACAGCCAAAAATTAGTCTCAATCTGTGTAACAGTAATAATCTTATTTTTTATGTCTTTCTTTTTTTTACTTTCCAGAATTGTTTTTCTTTTCGTAAAGACGATTCAGTTAAGTTTAGTCAAGTTTTTATTCCCAGGCTCTTTACTAAAACTGTACGGATGCAAGTGATCTCGGGACCTGGAAGGTGAAATCCTAATCAACCCGAGGCCTGATATCCTTTTTTTCCGGAAATTTCTTCATTTTTCTTATTCAAATTATTATATTTTTGTATTTTATTTTAGAGCCTTCCCCGAGAAATATTCATGCACACATCCTTCTCACTAAAAAAGTTAAATCACCAACCTGATTTGACTAAATCTACATATGATGGTGGGGGTGCATAATAGAACTTAGAAATTAGCCGAACAAGTATGGCTTGCTTATTGATTGATTCTGCATACAAGACTTAATGATATTGAACCAACGGGATAAAAATTATATTGGGTCAAGAGATTTGAGTGGATTATAATTCAGAAACATTTAAATGGAACTTCAATTTCAAAATAAAGTGAACAAGAGGTTTCCGCACCCTTGCTAATTTATAAACTAGATAACTGAATGACGACCATATTTTCATTGGCAGTCTGTTGCTATTATCTGGTTTTCAATGACTGTCCTACAATTTATCATTGCTTTGATCTGCTTTCTGGACTAGACATTATACTAGCAAAAACATGGGACCCATAGATTCGCATTCAAAACTATTCCCATATGCAATAACTGCTACCGTGATAATACCGTATCCCAGATCCCCTCCCAAATATGGTTCCATATAGCCCTAATCAAACAGTTCGTGGTAACGAACTTTAAGTAAGGAGCGACCCGGCTCAATAGTAACCAAAACTCTAAAAAACAGAGTTTTGATACCAGTAGATATATCAGAAGTTGAATTTTTATGCTTATTTTAAATATGTAAGTTTCATTAAGTTTAGTCTTACCCGGGGGTGATCTTATCGACTCATTGGTCTTAGAAGATCTTGAGAGGGGTCATTAAAACGGAAATTAAAAGTTCTAGTGCCCTTTTTAAGTAACCAAAAAAATTGGAGGGGAACTAGGTCCCCTTACACGCCCTTTTTATCGCAAAACGGTCCAAACAAAATTTTGAGATAGCCATTTTCTTCAGCATAGTTGAAAGGCAGGGGCATAGCTCCAGCATTTTTATTGAGGGGGGAAACAAGTTCCGCATCCAGAAAGTCAAGGAGCATGGGCTATATAATAGCTTTTTTCAATTTATTGGGGGGGGGCAACTGCCCCCCTTGCAAATCCCAAACGACGCCACTGTTGAAAGGCCAAATAACTATGCCTTTGGAGATATCTGGGCCCCCCACAGCCCGTGGGGAAAGGTCTTTACGTTAAAAAATTTGCCCATTATTCACGTATAGTATTTGTTATTGGGAAGTTTGCATACATTTTCAGGGGGGGGGGGGGGTTCTGCTTGTGGGATTCTCCATGGGGAGGGTAGTTTCCATGCGGTAAATTTTTCAGGGGAAATTTTAAACTAGGGGAATTTGCCAGAATTCCTATACGAAAATTCTTCTTAGTTATTGCTTTCTTATTGTCGACTCAATTTTACGCGTGGAGATGTTAAGGGTACTTGTCCGAGGTAAATTTTCACCAGGATTGAATTATCTAGAGAATAAATCTGTGAGCAAGAGGGATTTATCCGTGGAGATGTTGCCAGATTTCCTGGCATTACTTAAAAAACGATCAGAAATTAAATAAGAAACAAGTTTTTTCAACTGAATGTAATAAGCAACGTTAAAACTTAAAACGAACAGAAATTATTACGCATATGAGGAGGGTTACTCCTCCTCAACACCTCACTCTTTACACTAAAGTTTGAATTATGTCCCAATTCTTTAACAACGTCTCCCGAAACACTGTTCGTTTAATTAGAACAATACGAAGCTTTTTTTTAAAGTTCTAAAAAACTAGCGTGAAGAGCGAGGTTTTAAGGAGTAGCAACCCCCATCATATACGCAATAATTTCTTTTCGTTTTAAGTTTTAATGCTGCTACTTACTTTCAGTTGAAAAAACTTGTTTTTTTATTTAATTTCTATACAAAACTGTTACTTCCTTTGTTGGCTGGCATGATTTTTTGGCGCCTTTCTCATCATCTTTGGCTTCATAGCGCAAAAAATGTTTTTTGAAAAAGAATATCAGTAACTTTGTATAGAACTTAGGGCTATATCTTGGCTCCTAGGGGGGAGGACGCAATAGTCACGTTAGTGACCATGGGTAATAGATCGGTGCAATGCATGTTCTTTTGTTGCTACAGTGATGGATTCAAAAGAGGCCGTGCACAATCGTGCTAATAACTAAAGCTCCCCCCCCCTCAAAAAATTACCAGGGGCTTGTTCAATATTTGAGGGCCACTTAGAGTCATACAGCTTACTCGCATTATCTCCCGATCAAGCATTTAGTCAACAAACTAATAATACAATCAAGGAAGAAATCACCCTAAGGGGCGAATCTATTAGTGAGCGGGTTGTAAATGGGCGTGTTTCAAATTCGCCTGGCTGGTTTGTGTCTTCAATATTAAGAATTTAAGTAGATTAACCTTAAACAACTAAATTCACCGAATATTTATGAAAGTTACGAAAAGTTTGCTTAGGCTGTCGAAGAAAAATAATATTAAGTCTATCAGGGTTCAAAGTTAATGGATTTCTAATTTAATATGGCATCTAATTTGGATATCTATTTTGACCTCCGCTTCATTTTGATTAATTTGATTTCTAAGTTATTTCATATCTCAATAACAAAACAGTAATCTAGAGTAGTCTCATATATCCAAGATAATTGACCGAGGTAGCTGGGTCTCGGTATAGATCGTTTCCTATCTGATACTTTCAGACGTCAGAGGTAATTGCCAAAACCCGTTTGCTAAGATGTTCTTCTCAAAGAGGGGATCAGCAGAGTAATGCAGATCCACAGGATTGAGGTGTAATTGAACAGACACTGCCCTCTTGGCCCTCTCTTTGAATGCAGCTCAGCAAACCATTTTTGCAATTATTTCAGAAGTTAGAAAATATTAGATGCAACCTTTAGGTCTGACAGCAATGACGTAATAAAGAGTTAAGTACATGGAGTTGACTGTAAATTTAAAATAACTTACAAGAATTGAAGGTTTGAGCACATTTGTTTATAGACCAGCATGCTGAATTGCAGGATTTTGGCTCAATTTCTGAAAGAGTTGATGAGAAATCTTAGAAAAGCTGAAATTCTCAAGACATCTCCCTTTTAATTTATACTTACGTAGAATAGAGTGTCTGCCATCAATATCGATGTGATATGGAAACCTAAGACCCAAATTGGTCAATACTTGCTTTTACAAGAAATATTTTGAACATGTTGAAAATACTTGGAATGTGGAAA